>JAUYWI010061767.1:0-15779 GCA_034780595.1 Parotoplana pacifica | reverse complement strand
GTTCTCACTCTGTGTCTGCCTATCTGAATTCCATCGTCTTCAGCAGCTGAAATTCTGCAAATCATTTCTCTATATACATATTAAGTCAGGGAACAAAACACAGCTCTGACGAACACCTTTACCGCTTTTGAACTAGTCAGTAATGTCATTTCCTGTAATCACAGCCGATCTTTGGTTTCTGTAAAGTTGCTCAACTAGGCTGAATCATAGGCTTATTTATTATTTTTGGCACCAAAATAAAAATGGCGGAACTAGTACTTTTATGTACGATAAAAATGTGGAAACACATCTTGCCACCTTTAAATATTTTTGCTTGTACTACTCAGTAAGTAAAACTTGCCAGTGGTATTGTTAGGAGGTATCGACAAGGTACAGGATCACAGAACAAGAAAACAAGTTCTGTGTACAGGATGTGCTACAAAAAACTGCTACCTGTTGTTCAGAAAGTAGCTAAAGTATGTCTGGTATGTAGCTACGACAGCTGTTGTCAGCACAAACATATTTCAAGATCTCTCTATTTGTCTATTAAAAATGAAGATCTAAAACACAGCAACTGCTAAGTAGGTACATTGAAATGTAAAATTACAAAGAACAAAACATATTTGAAACCAAACTACACTTAGATGTACATTCACTTGTTTCAGAAAAACGGATGCTATAGTTTAACTACAAATGCTTTTTTGACAAAATAAATGAATATTTTTATCATTACATTATCCACCCATTATCTACATAAATGTATGCAATCAACTGAAAAAAATACAAAAGTTTGGAAAGGTGATAAAAAGAATTTCGTTTAATTCCTCATAGAATATTTTTTACGAATCTAACACAAAAAGAATAAAATGCCTACATCCAAACTAATCAATATTTATAAAATCAAGAAGTAGAAACGAACAAAGATTATAACATCTACAACAAACATCAAATTATGCATTATATAATTCTTCGAACCAACAGGATTCCTACTATACACACATTGATACATTTATTTAAAACTGTCAATTGTACAAGCAGTCATATTGCGGGATTTAATGACAAAAATATCTGCATATTCTTTAAATCATACCTTTCCTTTTAAAACATCTCTAGAATAGCTAGCAAATTGTTAACGCAATTTGTTTCTTTACTTTAAAATACAGCATTATTGTTTTATTATTGTTATTTTTACAAGATATAGATTTACTTATTTGTTATAAAATAACAATAATGCCTACAGGATTTTCTGAAGTAAGCTTGTAGAATACTAACGTACATATTATCTACTATAATAGTTTGCTTTTATTTGAAAACTAAAGCAACATGAACATGATATGCAAAAGGAAGCTCTAAAAACAGCTTGTGTCTAATGTTAATTATTTTGATACCATTTTCAGCAGCTGTGTCATAAAATTACATAATTAATTTTTAATCAATAATAAATCTTCAGCATAATGCATGCATTTTTAAAACCTATCGAAGCAGAAAAATATCTCTACAAGAAGATGGAAAACACAAACTTTTAAATGGAAAAGTATGAAATGATGGTTAATGAATGATCAAAGCGCGAAAAAATACGGACACAATTTAGTTTTTTGATATGGTAAAAGTTCAACTATAAACAGGTAAACCAATGCATACATAAATGACGGATCTCACAAAAAACAGCAACCAGATTCCTGCTCACATTCTTCGATTTCAGTCGCGCTTTCGACAAAGTCTGGTGCAGAAGTCTTATTTAAAACTCCAAAGACTCGGTGCCGCTATATGTCTAAGAAAGTAGCTTAACAACTTTCTCTCTGGACGACGTTGCCAAGTGCTTTTTAACAACACGTCGAGAAAATTCCACCTCTTCAGAGACGGCCTCCCCCAAGGATCTTCACTTTCTCCCCTTCTCTTTATTACCTATATAAATAGCATGCTGGTGTTGAAGTCTCCTTATTTCAGGCATTGGTATCAGTAAAAAGTCGGAGATTAACAGTAAAATAACAAAATAGGCCTTAAATAAATCAAAATGGGAGTATGACGACCTCAAAAAGTCGGAGAAATTACATCGCTGTTATTTACAGATGATTTAGCCGTTCTGGGCCTAAAACAAAAAATGTACAATAGCCTCTGAAAAGACAGTAGTTCCCTCTTAGCACAGACCCCAGAGAGGTCCAAATTGCCAAAAAAATCCACCGTAATATCAAAGGAATTCAAATCTTAACCACTCCAAATCCCAGATTCCTAGGTATCCACTTCGACAGACTAACCCACTTCACAGTTCATGCTAACAAAAAAATCTAATCAGCAAAAGTCAAACTTCGACAACTGCAAGCTCTATCTGGTACAACTTTGGTTCTGTGACAAACTCTCAGAACACTGTATCTTATACATATCCGATCCTGTCTCGAGTATGCAGGTACTCTATTGGATAAACAACTCTAGAGACATTTGAAAGAGTTCAGAGAGCTGCAGCCAGAATTATTACAAGCTGTACAAAATCAACACCTTGCGACGCACTACTCTTTGAACCAAATAACATCCCTTTTAAAATAAGAGACTAACTTACTGCTATATACTGGAAAGTCACTCCGAATGCCACTAGACCACCTTAATTATAAACTTTGCTACAAGACCCAAAATCTCACACTCAAATCAATCCACAGCTGGCGAGAAAAAGGAAAACATATCGCTGATCAAACTGGCTTAGACCTTCCATGCGAGCCACTTCCAATACCCTCCCACCTCGACTCACTTTGGCAAAAAGCACAAATCATCTTCAACTATGAAGCAGCTACAATACCTCCTACTACTCTTCCTGAAATCGGTAAGCAAGCCGCAGACAACAAGCTCTCAAACTTTCTCTGTCTTGATATCTCAGTTTGGTCGGATGGTAGTGTGATGGACAATGGACTCGCTTTTGGTTCTGGGATTCTTCTCTGCTGGAAAGATGGTAAAAAGAAGAGATGAAAATTGCTGCAGGATCAATAGATTCTTACCTGAGGCTGTTGCAATGAATACCGCTGTTCAACACCTTCTCAGGGAGTCCAAAATGACGTCAACTACACTATCGGACTCTTCTCTGACAGCCTATCGCTAATTAATAAAATCGAAAAAAAAGGAGCTGACTCTAAAGACAGTGAGTTACCGCGTCCATCAACTTCGTCAAAACCTAAACGCTCAACAAAAACTGTTCTATCCATCTCATCTGGGTACCAAGCCATGCAAACAACGTCCATATCTAATTCCAGACAGCAAAATCCCACAGTAAAAGAATCACAACAGAACAATGACTGTTAAACACGACCTTCATTATCGTATCACTGCGTGTAAACCCCGTAAAACACCTAACCTCAGAAGATGCGAGCCAGGAGCATTGTTCCAACTTAGAACTGGTCTCTCTCCGATCTTGCAAGCTTACCGCTTCCGAATAGGCGCTGCCACCAGTGACATTTGCCCACATTGCCATGACGAACCTGAGGACATCTCCTTCTCAGGTATGCTGCCTGGACAACGCCTCGCCTGAACACCAAAGGCCCTGATGCTAATTTGACGCACCTCAACCAACCCTACCTGCTTAAGATCGGAAAAGTCAAAACTCCAATCAGCTGACAAGGAGCCTTGACTCGGAAGCTTCGCCAAAAGAAGAATATGCATACAAGATCTTGTTTCCGTACTTTTTAGTGCTTTGATCATTCATTACCCATCAATTCATACATTTCATTTCAAATCTTTTTTTCGTATGTTCTTGTTTATGCCATCTTTATTAGTAAATTGTTTTACATTCGGAATTTCATAATTTCGAATTATGGACTTTTAGTTAACATACAAGACTATGTTTGGTCTCCTTGAATTTGACCTAAGTGTACGACACGTTAGTACCTGCATTACAAATAAATAAATAATTAGTTAGTAGAGGTGACAATTATTGATTTTTCACATTTAGGCTAATATCTCAGCATTTGTGTAGTTATGAATACCATTTTAAGAATTGCTGACATTAATATCTTTCAGACAATATGTTTTGCAAAAATCTGTTTTTGTTGCTGATATTTAATAATAATAATATTAAATACCTCAGAAACACAAATAGATAATTACAAAATTATTCTTTTGTATGAAAGATATTAACGTCAGTAATATAATTGTAAATTATGGCATTCATATCTGTCATAGGTGCTGAGTAATAAGCCTAAATATAAAAAATCAATAATTGTCAGCCCTATTATATATCTAGGTCAAATTCGAGGAGACCAAACTTAATGTCGTAGGATATTTGAAAGGAGCTAAATAATATTTGAATCATTGAATATCAAAATTCTTCCTATTGTTCAGTTTTAGTCCATTTTAAATTGATGTTTCGGCCCAATGAGCTGGTCTAAACCAAAGGTCACGTGACCTATGACCTTAAACGTTTAAATATATGTTTCACTTATAAGTTCAAATCAATGTTCCAAAGTTTGATCTTTTCAGCCTAAAACCACATCACATTATACATAACGGCCCTTCTGGACTATTGATAACCTAGATTTACATTTTTAAAATAGGTTACACCTAAACAAATTTATACATTAATTAATGCCGTTTTTAGATCAGAAACACCCAAAATAATTAATTCGAACTTGACAGAGTACTACAAAGTTCATTGAAAAAAATAATCTGCCCACGAAGGCAACACTATTTTAAGTAAGACTAGATGACCTGCTTACCCTTCCAGAGTCCTTGCTGCTTTGCAAGACAATTTCTCGGGACCCTGTCCTATCAGTCTTGTGCAGAAAATCAAGCTGCTTATCGCCCTCATGAAACTGCGCCACCATATTGCGCACCGAGGAATTGGCCAGCAGCGAGAACTCACTGCCCTCGGCGCCACAATTCGGGCATCTCTCCGTATTGGAGATGATACAGGGCCTGCAGTAGGTGTGGCCACAGCAGCGGAGCAGAACAGCATCTCTGAACACATCTGTGCACAGTGGGCACACAAGAACAGAGGGCAGGTTGGCGGCAATACGCCGTTTTGACTGTTGTAAAGACAAAAAAAAAAAACCGTGGTAGATAAATTGAGAAAATAAAACCCAAGTTTAAAATGTATTAAATATATTGTGATTTTGTTTTTCTTAACAATATCAAAATCGCAAATTATTGAATACATTTTATTCTCGCAATTATTCTGCCACAGAATTTTGATATAATATGTTTTGGTTTATCAGATTCTGATAAAACAAATCAAACTACATCAAAATTCTGCTCACTAGAAGAAAGTTGAAACCATTTTATCCCTACCCGTGACATCTGCTAAATAAAGAAAAACCATACTTTCAACCAACTTTAATGTGATCGATCATAAAGCAACAAATTAGAATTTATCAGCGACTTGCTCATCATTAAAGCCAGGGAGAGATCAACAAGCACCCACAAGAAATCATACTTAAGCAATATTCAAGAAGTACTTTGAATAGTTAGGATAGCAATGCACACAATCTACTATAATTAGAGTAGATTATTTATTTAACCTCCGGTACTGACATCACTTCACAATCTTTAAAATGTAGGCCTTAGTAATCAAATGATATTTTAAAATATCAGACCTAACAAAGTCAACATTTTATAATTGTTATTTGTGAAAATTACTTCTGTTAGATTCCAATGCCTTTATTTCATTTTTCTTTGGAGGAAGGCTTGACTGGTTTTGTTTTTTATTTTTATTTTCTGCAGTAAAGATTTATTCTACATTTAAGAATTTGAAAATATAATAAGATTTATTTTCTAACGTTAATTGACTTCGTTAGCTCTGATATTTTAAAACATCATTTCTATATGTGAAAGTAATTTAGGATTTGGGTTAACACACTTTTTAACCTTTAATCTAGGTTACAATATCTTTTCATTTATAATTATTTACCGCTCCAAAAAACTAAAAAATGAGACTTTCGCCGAATAGTGTAAAATGAATACTATTGATTGATTCTAAGACAACTTTACTACTTCACCTGCTTTGAAATGACAACAAATGGGTTGGGAAAAAACACAAACACAGTCAAGCAACATAAATGTATAACAGAAAAAAAATCATTGTACATGTGCCTAGCTATAACAAAACCGTGATCCCCTAAAGATAGAATGCAGTGTTACCTGAGTCGCTTCGCAATTTGAAGATTCGCTTATAATTTGTGTAATGGGTGGTGCTTTGTTATGCTCTACTTGAGATAGCGTTGGTATATTAACACTATTAGCAGGTTTCTTATGTTGACTGTAATCGGATATAGTTTTACTTTTCATTGGTTTACTACTATCTTCCACTAATATTGTTGAGGAAGATTTCTTCTTCGGAGAACCTAATGGAATTTTTAGTTGATCATTTCCTTTGCCAATAACTGATGATGAAGTTAGCTTAGTTCTTTTTGGAGAAGAGCTCAGTGACACTTCTGGGGGATGTCTATTAGATAAACTTCCAGACGGCTTCTGGTTCACCTCATCACCATCACCGGATACAGCGGGTACGGGAGCAGTTGGCACTCCCGCGGAAAATAGCGTGGTCTTAGGGAGGCAACTGTTGGAGTGCACAGTAGAAGAACTAATTTTTCCACTGGCTTTGGGCGGATAAACGGTTGGCAGGGTATCGAAAGACGTTGTTTGGGTAATTGCACAGGAATCGGATTGATGAATCAGACCAGGAAGATTGCTTGACAATGAACTGGGTGGAGGAGGTTCTAGCTGTTTTGGAGTTGACATAAACAAGGGGTCGCCAATTGAACGGGAGGAAAGTGCCAAGTTTTGGGGATCCTTCTCACGAGAAATACTGGCGCCACCATTTTCCGATGATACGGACTCTGCCCTGGATTTCGATGATGAGAACGCTGGTAAATTTTCCGACTGGTCCTTAGTCTTGTTTTTCTTCTTCTCACAACTGAATTCACCTCTGAATTAAAAAGCAAAATAAGATGTGATATTAGCCATTATATTTTGATAATATGATTCTGCTTCTTAGGGCCTACTCTAGTAGATGGAAATTGAACATTTTAATTACAGGTTTTCATCTAAATAAGTGAAATAACTTGATTCATGTATTGAATTATAACCATAGAAAATTTCCCTGACATTATTTTAGATAAAACATATATATACATACAGTATCTCAACTTTACAATATAATATACGGCCCCTATGGAATATAGTTGGATCCGATTGAAATATGAATTGAAAATGAAATAAATCACAATACGAACACAAACAAGTCAATCAAAAACCTGGAATTCCTAATGAAGTCTCTTAAATGATAAGAAAGAAATAAAGCCACTCATTCTATGGTCTGCTCTAGCTATCAAAGGTTGTCAGAGATAAACAAAAATGTAGTAGAACACATGGAAGAATAAGACAAAATGAGAAATATAATAATATTCTTTCATTGATCAGTGGGGTAATAATTACTATTCAAACAAACAAACATGACTTTAAAGATTCTATGTGTCCGTCTGTGCTGTATACAACATTCTTTATTTAAAAAACAAACATACATTAAAAATTGAGTGTATTTATGTACCAAGCATGTGCTGTACACCATCTACAGAGATTACCGGAAAATATTAACAACTCCATGTTGTCAAATGACACGTTTTAATACGAATGCTGAATTGATATGGGTACATGGCAAAACACCAATTATTCTACCTACACAAATCCAAAGTTCACAACCAGGTACCTACCTATGATAAAATTCAATAAAATGAACAGGTGTCACCTGTCCTAATCCAGTTAGTTCTTTTTTAAACCAACAATGGCTATGCCATCCATTAAACCTTCATTATGTATAAACTTGTAGCTGGTAGACGACAAAGTTATTACGTCTAAAGAACACAGTTAGTTGTTTTAACATTATACAATAGGGTGCTATGAAACAAAAAAATCACCATTTTCATTATACATAGCTCGTATTCTCTCTACCAAATCAATAAGCCAAAGCTTCATAACCGAATGGATGTTATAATAATTTTTGTACAATGATAAAGCGTCTACTTATAATTGATTAATAGTTAGTCTAGGAGATTATAGATAAAAATGGCTATTTTTCATAAGTAACAACCTTAATATTCTAATCACTCCTAACAATTTAGCAATAGTCCGGAAGGGTTAGTATGTATGAATTCGGGCAGAAGCTCATAGCTTGAAAACTAATCAAACGATTTCAATGAGGTTTGTTTTAAATAGGGGCTTAGTCATTAGTACAATAAATTTAAAATCATCGTATTGTATGTAGTTTGTACTTCATTAAAAGGCAGTACAATATACACACGTTTTCAGGTAATCCTTTTTTCATCTTAAGACCCAAAACCGTGGTGATCAGATTACTGGCCGGATTGCTAGATACACATTAGTTTGTTTGTCCATACGTCTAGATGTGCCTTTTGATCATTTTGATATTCAATGATTCAAATATTATTTAGGTCCTTTCAAATAACTTCTGACACTAAGTTTGCTCTCCTCGAATTTGACCTATATAATAAGGCCGCCAATATTGATTTTTCACATTTAGCCTTATTACTCAACATTTGTGTTTCTAAGATATTCAAATACTATTGATTTTTCAATAGTGTGTACTTTAACCATTGAAAAATCAATATTATTAATTATCTCAGCAACAAAAACAATATTGTCTGAAACATGTTAATGTCAGTGATATAATTCTTAAAAATGGTATTCATATCTGCGTTATGAGCCAAAACCTAAAAAATCAATAATTGTCAACCCTACTATGTGTATTAGGTCAAATTCAAGAAGACCAAACATAGTCTTGTAAGTTAATTCAGAAAGTCATATTATAAAACAATTTACTAACAAAAATGGCATAAACAAACAAACTCTTTTATAGGAAACGTATGAATTGATGGGTAATGAATGATCAAAGCGCGAAACAAGGTTTTCTATGAACCAAATTAGTCTTTTGAAATGGTATCAGTAAACTATAAACAGGTAAACCAATGCAGTGTAGCCTAGTAAGTTGTTTAGAGTGAAATGAAATTATATTCTATAATTAAAGTGGTAAAATCTGATAGGAATATACAAAATTCGATATTAGAAACAGCCACATAAAGGTAGCTACTTTGTAACCGTCACTTTTATGTATGCAGATGATTTACCTGTTTATAGTTTACTTTTACCATTTCAAAAACTAATTTGGTTCATACAAAAAACCTTGTTTCCGTACGTTTTGGCGCTTTGACCATTCATTGCCCCATTAAATACATTTCCTTTAAATTTTTTTTTTTTCTATCTCCGGTTTAATTATATAGCTTTGTACTTTTCATCAGAGATTCTGCATTGAATTTATATGACAAGTCGGACGAATATAATTTTTTACAAGCTATAACAACAATAATGTCTTCTTATAAATGCATCTAAACTAATCGGCATTCATTGATAAATTCTGCTTCACTAAACACTCTGATTTTTATATAAATAATACATGTAAAAAAGTTGAAGACGTAAGTAAAAATAGCTTCCTATATATTGGGAGGAACCTCTATTCGTCCATGCTTCCTACAAAGGTGTATAATAGTTCATCTTTTGTTTAGTACGAGATGACGCCAGACAAATCTCAATATGGAACCATTTCAAATAAAACATAATTAAAAACAAGATTATGTGCAAACAACAGCTAATTAGATTATAGCAAATAACCCTGATGAATAAAATATATAGTGTAAAGTAAAATTTCAGTAGGTGTATCAAATATAGAAGTAAAATGTTGTAAACTATATATGCGCCCAAATGTTTTGCATCTTCACATCAAATTCGTAGTGTGTTAAAGTAGAAAGTAATATAAAAGCCTAGAAAAAAACACTAACTACAAGTAGGTTTATTGACAACGTCAATTTCTGCAGACAAAAACATACAATGGCTTGTGTTAAAAAATAGTCGTCCAACCTAAATGGTAAGCATGATGCCTGCTATAAGCAAAAATCAAGACTTTCTATTAAGTACTTAAAGAAACAAACACTGATAAAGTTGCATAACCATAAAACAAATGCCATTTACTTAGTCATTAAATCTTTACTTTTATGGTTACCTAACAATTATTTCATAACACCAGTGTTCTGTATTACTTGATTCTCGAGCCAATTAACGTCTAGTGTTGATGTACATAAAATACGTCTCAAATATCAATTGATTAGCAAGATCTTTTTCTATGAAAAACAATATTTGTACCTACCATCAGGTCAGTATATAAACAGAAATTTAGAGTCACTCTCTATCTCAGTAGAATTCATCAATTTGAGTAAGTATACACTACCATGAAATAATTTAATCACTATAGAAGAATGTTAATGATGTTCATCATCAACATACGTTACTACGTAGGAACAACTATATACAGTGAATTTACCAAATAATCAATAAACTGGATTGTTGAATAAGATTACCATCATATTCCCATAGACAAAACAACATGTTAGACAAAACTATCTGCATGTAACTAGCTCTACAAAGTCATCAATAACAGAAATCCTGCATTCAACTCCCTACAAGTCGCCAATATACTAACTGTAGGCACACAACAATTGAATCGACTTTCATTTCATTATAGATTTCTGGTACCCCATGACAAATCAAGTATTAACCTGTCTGGTATAGAAATCAATTAAAGTTACATGTGAAAAGTATTAAGTGACTGACAATAGTTGTTAAACACAAGTGCAAATGTGCTAAAACAAAAAAAATCTGGTTCATTTTGTAACGTATACTGACAGTAATAAATATTTTCTAACCTTGACCCCATTTGTATGTTTTAATCGTGTTAATAGCTACTTATTGTTACAAATGTCAATAAGACGACCATTATGTTCCCATAGACAAAGCAACATGTTAGACCCACTTGAAATAAACTATCTGATCCTATTACAACAGATTGCCAAATATTTCTTCTTCGTTATAACAAAATGTAATAATATGTACTGAATTGGACATACACACATTTGTTAACAATAGAGATATGTATGGCGTTTACGAGTGTTAAACATTTTAATAAAAAGAAGATCTACAAAAAAACAATACAATGTTTATATTTTCAATTCGTTTTAATTAAATGAACTTAATTCCCTTCTAATAATTTTTTGTGGCTACAGTTTGCCCCAAGAAGCACAATCAAAATTGACAGATTAAACTATTAAATAAATTGTATTTTCACACACTAATAGAAACTATTCTAACGCCTCTTTCCAAATTGCTTCATACACCATACTCTAGACAAACACTGTCAGAAAATCAATACTATTTTGGTAATCATAGAAGAATAGTAAAAATTATAACATGTAAAGCACATGACATTGTATCTCTAATAATTAACAATTACAATAATGAAATAGCTCCCAACAACCGTAGTTTCATAATTACCGTCGATTCGGGAATTAATGAAGCAATCAAACAGCCAAATTAGGAAATCGAATTCTTCTAACATTAGATTAATTTTATATGTACACTATCCAGTTACTTTTATCTATCAAAGAAAACAACAGGCCTACATAGAGTAGCTAATGGGTATTGCAAGAACTGAAATGCAAATACATTAGATTAGGTAGTACGTATAAAATAGGTATATTTTTAATAAAAACACTATCAGATTTTGTAAAATAGTTTATAACAATTATTCAACTAGACATATATTGATCATGTATGACATAATAGACACAGATGACGTCATAGACTATCTGGTAACCAAAAATAATGAATAATTTAATAAAATTAGACAGAAATAAAAGCATTTAGTTTGAAAGTTATGCATCTTTTGAAACCAATATTTAACCGACCTAATGGTTACTGATGACGTCATAAACTATATTTTCCGAAAATGAGAGAAATTTCAATTAAATACAAATTCAGAAGCAAAAGCATTTTGAATTTAGTAGACAAATGGGGAAAATAAATTTAAGCACTTTAACGAATACAATAGAGAATAAATCAAAACTTTTTAAAGTGTACTAAGTAGTAGGAACATGCTCAGAGCCAATTCATTAAGTTAATAGATATTGATCTCCGCAGAGTTCTTCGGGTTGATGTTGTCTGAGACTGCTATAGCTAACAATCTATAAAAGGCGGTACACAATGCAATAGAGGTCAAGATTTACGATTGAAGGTTGCAAGTAATGTACACATCCCAAAAATTGGACCCAGTTTCTATGAGATAAAACGAATAAACATAACTATGTAACTTCCTTGGAATCGAGTTAGTTAGCAAAGGGATGTTTATATCACCAATGATGCTTCATACAGGTAACACTTGGGAATTTACCCAAGAAGAAGCTAATTCAAGGATTATAGCACACATATTTATGTTCTAAAATCGAGTCTATCATCCATCAAAGTAAAACATCATATTTGGATATTGTCGGCATTACGGTTCATTTAAAACTGAAAGTTTACCACCGGTGTAAAATACTATCGTTACTAGGTTTAAAACTGCAAATATTTAAAACTGAAACAAAAAACTTTTATAAGCTAAATCTCAGGTTTGGGCAAAATAGAATGTATTGTTGGGTATCTAGAACAAATAGTTAATTTGAGCTCAGAAAAAACATTACGTTTGCGTTTTCTGACATTTGCTTGAGATCAATTTTAAACATTTTGCTTACTACGTAAAAAATATCTTTTAAACTTTTATCAAATAGAAAGTGTTCCCACAACTGTAAATAATTAAATTAATTAGTTTTTGCTGGTTTTAGCTTTGCTGGTGAATAAAAACTAATATCTTTTAAACGTTAATTAAACATTTTAAACGTTATCCTGTAACAATGTAATATTAAATACTTTTCCTTATTTGTGTAGTTAACAAAAACTGTCAAATCCATGTTCTCTATGGAAGTGAGATACAGAAAAAAGCTGTTAAACATCGAATAAACGCAACACTAGGTCAAGATCAATCTATTCCATTGCAACACGAACTGGTTGCGGCTCTACTTCTTGCGTTAAAAAAGATCTAAATAGTTTGCTACAATGTTTAAAAAATGTCCCTAAGATTTGACAGATGTCTTTGTTTAGCGAAAAAAAAGGATAATCACATTGAATTCTAGTTATCACAGATTGCTGGCGATAACACTTTTTAGGCATAGAGGAACAACATTATACAGTTTAGGGTAAATAAAGTTTGACAATATGTGTTTCATGTCCCAGTTCTAAACATTTTCAGTGATTTAATATGAACCTATTTATATCAGATAGCAGCAATTTGAATAATGGAAGATTTAAGTGGATGATTTTTTACCAGTTACAAAACTTTCTTTTTTAGTTATTCAACATTAAATGTTTGATGATGTCATATAAAAACAATTATGTACCTAGAAATTTGGAAATTATATTTTTAGATAAATTATATAGACCTTCTATCTATTTAATGTTAGTCATCATGATCTTGGATAATATAATATAAAATAAAATGGACAAAAGATCAAAAATATAATGTAAATTAGATATTTCGCCAAAGGCTTTATCAATATATTTAACAATGAATAAATATTTTTGATCTTTTGTCCATTTTATTTTATATTATACTTCTATCTATTAGCAATACATTTATAGGTCATAAAACTTTTCGATTCTTACTTATTCCAAAATTAATGTATGATGACGTCATACAGGAACAATATGCACCTTTGAAAAATACATGTACAGGTTGACTTTCTATCTGTTATTAATACATTCATAAGCCATAATACTTTTCATTTCTTAGTTGTTTAACATTTTGGTGAATGATGACGTCATCACATGTTTATTACGTCATACAAGAATAATATACACCTTTGAAAACTAAATTTCTAGATAGGTCATAATTGACTTTATATCTGATAGTAATATAAGGTCATAAAATCTTTCGTTTTTTTATATATTCAACATTTAATGACGTCATTCAAGAACAATATATACATTTGAAAAATACATTTTTGGATATGTTGTGGTTGACTTTCTATCTACATAAAACCTTTCGTTATTTAGTTATTTAATATTTCTGTTTTGGGAAATAGGCACATGGGGGGTATTCCCCCCACGCTATCCTAACTCTATGCTATTTTGGCGCTCCACTCCTAGAATTGGGGAATTGCCCCAATACCTTCAATATACTTTAACAAGCATGGTAAATCTCAATAGTATTTTACACCATACAATACTTACCACTAGTGGAATTTCCTATTTACAAAACTCACCCTGTAGTAACAGTCCTTGTCGATGGTTGAAGTGGTGACGCCGCCGAGGAAGAGCTGCAAGTTGCGGAGACTTTAGACTCGGTACTGGTGGTCACCTGAGTTGATGACGTCACTGGGGTCAAATACTTTCTAGACACAGACTGGGTGTCCTCAAAATGATGATTGGTGGGGATACTATAGGGGCAATTCTTTATCCAATGGCCGGTTTTATTGCACTTATGACAGATGTAGGAGAGGGGTGGCAAGCTGTGGAAAGACCAGATTCAAGAAATCAGCTGTCACACATTAATTACAGTAAGGATTTTTAGCACATTAAAATTCTTTATTATGCGAATTTTATATATTTTGTAATTTATGTCATGAAATATTCCATCGTTCAATTTTGTCTATATAGTAAATTTAAAGAATATAAAACCTTTCCTAAGCAGCATAGGTTTAGGCATTTATGGGTACACAACTCAAAACCATTATCCTCTAAAGATAGACTTCATATTTAATTGAAAACAGATGCTAGTACATAAAAAATTGCGTCTTAGAGAATCAAGTGAAAATAGTCGCTGATTTAAATATGGTGTCAATTAATCAAACAACATAACGACTTACGTATACATCATTTAAATTGCCTTCAATAAAAATTTACTTATCATAGACGTAAAAATATAAAATTAGAATACCCTACGCTGCTGCTTATTTAGAATGCTCGATGCAAATACTGGTTGACCTACTTTTTGTCCGGTGATGTTTGTGATTTTGATTGCAATCTATCTTCTTCAAATTTGCAAGCATTGGGATCATCAACCTGCTTTTCAAGAATAAAATAAACAATAAAAAAAGTTACAATACTTGGTTATTTCTAAAAAAACAACTAATATATGGTTTGTTACCTTTGAAACTTCAGCTTGTCGCTGTAAATCTTCCATATTAATTCTAAAATAATACAAAAGTAGACTTTCTTATATCCACACATTATATAACTCAACTGTTTTGTTTCCAGTTTATTTGTACAAGGTCCTTTTGACACAATAATATGCTTTATACAAACAATTTGTAGCTTTGAAAATACAAACAAAACATGTTTAGTCTTAAACTAGTGTTTACAATTTTTTAAATAGTAGGAAATGTCTGATATTAAAATCCAGAAAGACATTTTACTAAATAATAAAGCACCACATACTTAGTGTACATGTACAACAGAGAGTACCTAAAACTACTTACTTTGGTCGGTTCTTATGTGGATAGATCTGTTTAAGAACACGGGAGACGATAATCTTGTTGGTTGATGTAACTTCCTCATCATCTCGACTATATACTACAAAAGTATCAGATTGGAAAAACTAAATATGGCTACTCTATGAAGGAAGTTTAATATAAGAAACAATAACAACCGCATTGACAGACATGTATGAATATCAAACAATTATATGATGTAGGATAAATGTTTAAAAATCAATATCAAAAGAATTGCTAAACAATCTACAGGGGGGGCCATTTATGACCGAGTGTTATGGTTTGGGCTGGCATTACCTCCACTACGTTGATTGGCCCTTATTTATTTGAGGGTACAGTGTCCGGCCAAAGCTATCTGCATATGCTAAATGAATTCGCTCTTCCTCAGGTTCGTAATTTAAA
>JAUYWI010061756.1:0-15779 GCA_034780595.1 Parotoplana pacifica | reverse complement strand
AAGACAAATCAAGAAGTACTCCAACAAATCAAAGAAAAACGAAGCATGTTGGAAACAATAATCAGAAGAAAGAAGAAGTGGATTGGACCTATAATACGTGGATAAGGAATGGTCAAAGCAATTCTGGAAGGTCGTTTTCTAGGGAAACGTGGAAGAAGAAAACCAAGAAAATTGAAGTTAGAAGAATTTAAACCAAACACCTATAGAGAATTGAAGGACCGGGCAGCAAATCGAAAAGGATGGAGAAAGTGGATGCCATAGAATTGAACCTGCCTAATAACTAATTCGGCAGAACACTATAGATAGAAGGCCGTTAAGCACTGATGTATCCCAGCTGCTGGTCATTATTTTTGTAATCTATAAACTAAGGATTTAGATCTCTACCAAAAATGCTTTTTAATTAAATTGTGTATTACTGGAAGTAGTATTAGTGTCCATGTCAAGTGATTCATCAAATTAGATCGAGTGCAGCTTAGATCTAAAGAAATAGTTTTTTTATGATCAACCTGTGGTTTAATGTTTCTTACTCTTTTTGAGTCGATACAATCTGCGCGTGTCTGCCAACTCTCCTAAAAAAATAATACATTTGTTAGTTATCTAGAAATTATAATTACAAAACTTTTAGTGATACAACATTAACGTTTTGTGGACTTCTTTCACTACGGAAATGTAGAAACAACATGTTAGTAGATATTTAAGTGTGTATCAATCAACTTGTACTTTTAGCATAATAGTGTAATAATCATGATCGCATGAACTCGAAAATGACCTTGACATTATAAAATTGAGAACATTCATCGACAAAATATAATATAATTACCAGAATTATGATATTTTTGGAATTATTGGTTGTTTAGGCAACCGAAAAAGACCCAGATGAAATCTGGTGTGAGATCATAGCGATCATCCATGGGAAACTAAACGAAATAATTTGCTTCCGAATCAAACTATGAAGTCCCACTGGCTTAGCCAAACATACATCGACATTGCAAAATGAGAGCAGTGCAAAGAAATCGAAGCGATGTCAAAAGACTCAAATCCAAATTCTAAAAAAAAGCGAGATCAAACCAAAAACAAATCATTGAAAATATTTCCAAAGATGTAGAAGCCCATATTGGAGTTCACAATGGCAAATAACTTTTCATAAGATCATAGACACAATAAATACTTTACGTTAAAGACGTAATTGGAAAGATTCTATCCGACCGATGAGATGGAAAAATATGTTAAAAACTTATAGAAAATTGGACACATCAGAAGATATCGAAAGGAAACCAGGCATCCTCGAAGAAAACATTAGAACATGCCAATAGAGCCTTTGCAGCAAGCCGGTGGCAACACAATAAAAACAACAAAATGGCCCGATTACTGGAAACGTTCCATCATCCACATCCCATTCCATCTCTCTCAATTCCCATTGCAGGAGAATTCTTCTTGATGTCATCCACGGTGCACTCGATCGAACCTTACCGGGAACTCGAATACCATAGACAACGGGTAGGTTTTCGTAAGGAAAGAGGATGTAGAGATGACCTTTCTAATTTAAGACGAATCATGGCAACCTTAAAAGAATACCAACACGAGCAAAACACAATTTTCTGTTTCATCGATTGCATCAAAGATATTCGTTTGTATAGACTTTCATCTGTTATGGTGGACGATATATCAGCTAGGAATCCAAAGACACATTGTGGTTGAGTAATAACGAGTAATAAAGAGTAATACCAAGTAGTACCGAGTAATACCGAATAATACCTAATAATACTGAGTAATAACAATTAATACCAAATAATAACTAGTTCTAACGAATAAAAACGAGTAATAAAAAGTAATACCGAGTTATACCGAGTAATTTATTCATTTATTATAATAAATTTATAATTCGCTCCAAAGTTAGTTAAGCTAACTGTCTGCAGCGCAAAAAGAATGATAAGGGTAAGTGATAAGGGTAAGTTGTTCAGCATTATAGGTGCATAAAAATGGAAGGGCCGATAGCCAGTGCGGTTTGTATTAGATATATTTACAATTAAGTTTGGAGCAGTGTTGTATCTAGTAATTATGGATGTTGTGCACAATGGAATGATATTACATAAGTAGGAAGGTTGGTTAATGTGTATATATTTGTGTGTTAAATTACAACATTTGTAAATAACACGCTTTTTGATGGGAAGCCAATGAAGTTGACGGAGAGGAGGACAGGTTACTGCATTCCAGGGAGAGTCAAAGATACTGCGGGCTGTAGCATTTTGAATCTTTTGAAGACGGCTCAATTGGTTGTTTGGGACATTGAGGAACAAAATATTACAAATGAAAAAAAATGATAAAACAATAACTTTTCAATATCAAAAATATTGATCCAGAAAAAAATTATGGACATTTTTGCATCAGTGGCTAACATGCTCTAGGCCCAATCTGTAAGTTTTTTTACAGAAATTTTATTTTTGCATTTATTGTTTGGTAAAAGTGGTTCATAGTTTACTTCATTCTATTTTTGAAAATATTGATTTCTGTGTCCAGAGTGCTACATAAGTGCAAATTGAAATCAAATATTTTATATTTGAAATAACAAAATATTTAAAAGATAGTTTTTTTTAATTTACTGTCAATGTGTCAAACAATGTCCTTAAGCAAATGTAGGGAATTTCGTAAAAACAAATATTGACTAAAAAATTTATTACATTTTCTTTAAATTCTATTGGAGTACATATATAAGACGGGGAAAAATCGGAAGTTTAATTATATGACAAAATATGAATTGTTTAAAAAATGCCTCCAAAATGTGGTATATTTCTTTCTTTTCTGATGCACTATTTGTGTGTCAAGTAGAAATATCATAGCTTTTACTTAAAATATGAATTTGAGGTCCACTGATTTTACAATCAGGTCCAGCCGACACATTAAAAAATGTATTTTTTCAAAAATTCTATTTTAGTGAATGGATTCAACCAAAAAAAACATAAAAAATGATCTAGAAACACATCTTAAGCTATTTGGGTCAATTCTTGCCATAATGAAATACATTTTATTAAAAATTTCATGTTAGTAGACGGGCCCTGTACTGGTGGCCCTCATATCTCAGGAAACATAAATGTGAGGAATCTCAAAATGTTATAACTTGTTTTAAATTCCAGGCTTGAGCAAACTGGGATGTTTCATTGGCATTTTAGAGGCATTGAATTTTCGGGCCCAGAGGTCAAGCATTAAAAATCGATTTTTCTTAAACTCAAATTTACCAATTACATAATGTAGTTATTCCAAAATGACTAAACTTTATGTAAAATGTTATAATACACATTTTAGAGCCTTTTAATTAGGATAAAATACAATTTAGAAAATTTTTTTTTACAGACCTGCCCTGGTATGGTGGACCTCACATAAGCACTCACAACTAATCATCACTTTCAACAAAGTGAGCAGATAGACATAAAACAAGACTCAATTTTCTAACATAGTATACCAAATTATGGACTTCTAAATAATACTAATTATTTAGAAATCCATGACCAAACCCACTCTCAAGATCCCAGAAAGTATTTTCTTGCAATAATGTCCATGCTATCAAAGTCAAACAACAATTCACAGACAAACTGAGATAAATCTTAGGGCTAAAAGGGTCTACATAGATCCTCCTGAAACAACAATGATACAGGTCTCCTTTCATAGAGAAATTATTCTGAAACTTTACCAACCTACAACCAATCGCTATAAAGTTTTCAAAATAGCAAACAGGTTTTTGATATTTTATTTTGATCTGAACATTCAGTTATGCAAACTATCTATACACGAAAGAAATATTGTTAGTTACTTTTTCTGCACAATGTTTATCAATTGAAATACATGTTATGTACAGATATCAATTCATAGAAAAAGTAACTAACATTATTTCTTTCGTGTAGCAATACGTCAATCGTACTCAACGGGTGACGTCATTAATTTAGAATTACTTACATTATGTACCTACATATATTCATGACAATATAAGCTTATTTCAGATAGTACTTTATCTATGGATTATCTGCGTCCATCACAAGTATAACACGATGATAACATAAATACCATTTCTTATTTATGTAAGGTAAAATAGCAGGCCTCAGTTTTAGCTGTTTTGTTGAAGATTCAGCTGGAGAAATAGCAAATATAGTATAAGGGGCAGGGGTTCTTTAGCCTGTGCTACTGGAGGATAATCGGCCCCTTGTTGTTGTGGAGGATAAGTGACCCCTGTTTGCTGTGGGGGATATGCAACGCCTTGTTGTGGCTGGATGGTAAGGGGTTGATTTCCGGTCGAGGCACAGTGGTAAAATAAACGGTAGCAGGAACATGGCAGACAACCTGCTGGCGACTTCGATAACATATACAACGATCATGGCAGCACAAAGATGAGTGTACAAGAAGCACAACGAATTCAACCAAACCGACAAACAACACTAAACTACCCTCAAAACGGGCAAAAACAGAATCATAACCATGATAGAGATCTATGACGGCTAGTTCAGTAGAGCTACACGACCATCTAATAAATAGAACACAACTTCCAATGCCATTGCCATAGTTGCACCTTTTAACACATAAAATATACAAATTAGGAAATATGATAAGACTGATAATTTACCTTTTGTTGCTAGATTCGAGCATTGATTTCTTAACCTTTTCCTCTTTCCTTTTTAGATTACCAGTTCTTGGTGCAATACGACTGGCAGCGTTGGAAGCTGTTACCTTCGAGGGCTGTCCTTTAGCCTGGTCCCTCTGACGATAACGCTCTACAAGATGAGATTTGGCCTGACTGAAAGCTTTCTGTAGTTCACCCTCAGGAGTGGAAGAACTAACGTCTAAAACACGAATCAATATGTATCACATAAAGTTAAAAAGAATGATTTATAGTCACATTCAAAAAAGGACTTTCCAATTCTTAAAAAATACTGCCAAGTTAGTTGTATAGATGCAGCTATATATCTATTGCACTGGGGTCATTTTACTATGCCATCTAATTTTACTTGGCTCTTCAATTTCACCATCTATGTAATTTTGTAATTACCCAGAGAGTTGTGTCTATTCTCTGTTTCAGAAACCCCGTGCCACTCTCCACTGGTATCCTGATGTCCATGCTGTGTCGTTCTATCAAACGAGGAATGACTAGCATAAGGGTCCCACTGCTGACTGATGGGCGAGGCATTGAACTCAGTTGGATGCATTGACTGAACTGAACTAGCAGTGACCAATGACAATTCACCCTCTGATATGATGCCAGAGCCAAAGATATCCAATGACTACAATAAGAATGTATATACGATACGTAATAACATGGAAAGTAAAGGTCGCACTTAAAAAAACATAATTACTGTTTATGTAAGTTTCTAATTTTTAAGTTATGAGAGACAACCAAGTTAAAATTTTAATTAAAATAAATAAAAGTTAAATATAGAGGTCACCTGCACGCGACAAAGTCTCGAGCCCTTCAAAGTTGATGAATCAGGAAACATTTCCAGATTTGAAAAATCCACTTCACTTTTGCAACTATGATCGCGTTTCTCCTCAATTGATGAACAAGTCTGAAAAGCAAGCTATCTGGATATGTAACATGCATTTTAATAAGATCTATTCTGTAGGTATTGATCTTCTTCCCTTTCGTAATTTTCTATTAAAATCTAATATTGACAGAAGGTAAGTAAGGAACAATTCAGTAAACCATTTAACTCCTATTTTGGTGTAAACCCTCTGAACATATAAAATATAATTCATAAACATACACCACTTACCTGACTATCTCTGGTCCAGGGCTTTGTAACATCCAACATGCTACAAGTTTGGTTATCCCCAGTAGCACTGACAGCGCTCTCAGATGCTGGATACTGACTGAGACTTGTGCAGATATTCTGGTCGCCTGATGCCCCAGGCTGGTGATTTCGTTTCTCTGATCGATTGCAAGTAGTGGACGTGAATTGGGTCAATCGGGTCTCTGCATCGTCATAGCTCACTACATGCTCTAATATCTGAAGTGTAAGATCAGCTGCTGGAAACTATTGTTGATTATTTTCTATCATAAAATTTAGTTTGAGAAATTACAACAGAGGCTTTTAATTAATTTCAAGGTAAGAATTGTATTTTCAGGATTCATACCAAACTAGTCACTGCAAAAATATTTAACCTATTACTTGCCAATCAATGCCATCAGTTGTGGAAACACCAATTCATTTATAATTAATTATGTTACTTTATTAGAAACAAAAATATAAGATTTCCGAAAATTTGGTCTCTATTTCAAATTGTTAATTTTTTCAGCACCACATGTAGCACAAATTTTGTTTGCTATTAGAGCCGTTAATCTTATAGAGTCCAGTAAATTGTTTTATTTATAAGTTGGAGGCGTTTCTTAAAATCAGACATCCAAGGGATATTATACAAATTTTATAACGTACAAAGTTGTATTTATTCTGCACATACTTTCGCAATGATAGTTCTGGGGTCTTAGTCCTTTTAAATATCTTAGATTTCCATACCTACCTCAGACTTGGCAGATGTTGGATACTGAGTAATAGTAGTTTGGTTGTCCGAAGCAATATGCTGCGATATCAATGTAACTTCGTTGGGTCTTTCAGAAGAAGATATATCACGCTGTGAAAGATGGATTGAACCTTCAGACATTGAATTGGAACCATATTGGGATGACCGAATCTTCTGAATAGAATATAAATACGAAAAAAAGTTCGTAGAATCACTCAGAATTATTTGTGTTACATTAAAGATATTACTGAAAATTTCAAGTGTGCAAATTTTACAGCCATTTTACTTTTAGATGTCAAAAATGAAGAAAAAGCAACTAGAAAAACAGGTTTATTGAAACAAAATCGACCTGATCCTATAAAAAATAACCTCAATCAACGTGTATGACCAAAAATAACATAGACTATGCGTAGAAAAAGAAATGACATGTCTCCAACTTCTCAAAAAATCACCATTACAGGCAATACACTTTATGCATGCGTTCAAACCATTTCTGAAAGTAAATCTGCCATTTTTCATGAGAGAATGAATCAGAAATGGTTTGACGCATGCATAAGTGTGTAATGGTGATTATTTTTAGAAGTTATAGACATGTCATTTCTTTTTGTAGACATAGTCTATGTTACATTTTGGTCGTACACGTAATTGCGTTATTTTTTTTACAGAATCAGGTCAATTTTGTTTCAATAAACATGGGTTTCCAGTTGACTTTTTTTTCATTTTTGACACCTAAAAGTAAAATGGCTATACAATTTGCACACTTCAAGATAACACCTTGAAATTTTCAGTAATACCTTAGAATTTTCACTGTTTAAAATAATACACCAATTTTGATGTAACGCAATTGATTCTGAATGATTCTATGAACTTATTGACCCCTCCTCGTAAAATATGGCATTAAATTAAATTCTAAACACCCATACTAAAAGTTTGGAATCTATCCTCCTAGTACCACTTAGCATCTAAATTTAATTATCAATCCATAGATGAAAATTCAATAGACAACGATATTTTTTCAAGGGATCTAAACTTGTGCTATTAAGGTAAAATTAATCAGAGAGCTACCAGAAATAAGGTCAACATTTCTGTAATTCCCAATTTTTTATATGTATGAATGTATGAATGTAAACTAGTAAACTAGGAAAATCTTATCATGTGATAAAATATTTTGCTTTAAATGATGATAACTTGTCTATGGTCATAGGGATCTAAAAGTAATGAAAACGGACGCATAGGTTTCATAAAAATCCTTATTCAAATCAATCATTCCAATAATGCAACAAATAGAAAAACAACGATTAACAAAAATTAGAGGCCATTTTTCCTGCTAAATCGGAGATTGGCCTTTCAGACCATAGTATAAAATTCTCCCATATCCTTTTTGGCCGTTACCTTTCTGATCTACTTCCAACAAGTTCTTTCCCGTTTCCTTTCTCACCTAGTCATTTTCGTCCCAAACATCTCAGTCTGCTTCTTTTAATTACATCCATCACCACTTCTATTCCCATCATCTTCTGCAATTCATCACTTGTCTTCCTCTATCAGTGAGACTCCACATATCCATTGAACCATTTCCATTTACGCTCTTTTAAGTCGTAGCTGCTCCAAGTTCATTATTTAGATCATGACATTTCTTACACAGTTGATATAAACCTTTCTTTTAGCAAGATGCAATTAAATGAAAGATTTAGTTCTACATAGCTTTCATATAAAGAAAGGTCAGTTAATATAACCAAACATACAACTAAACTTACAGTTCTAATAATATCTGCAGTAAGTATTTTAAAAACATGTTCATCTGATTCAGAAGAAGTGTACTGAAAAAGGAAGCAGATTAACACATTCGATAAAAAAGGAATATTGTGTATTTAATCGATTATTAATTTCTACGCCTAATTCCGACTTCAAATCTCTGAAATAAGTAATATAAACTTTCAATGTAAGATTAGAAGGAATTTACAAAAGCGTAAGAAAAATTGGATAGGTCACATATTGAGAAGAGATATCCGACTGATAACAGTCATTGAAGGCAGACTTCTAAGAAAAAGAAGCCAAGGCAAACCAAGGAGAAACATATTAATGAGTCTTGTAAATGTCACATTCAGATCTTAAGGAATCGGCACATAATAGTGAACAGTGCAGAAAGTGGAATCCATAGACATGGACCTGCCACAAGGCAGAGAACAAGAAAGATAATATATATCTATCAACAGACCCTTTAAAAATTGTTTAAAATGTTCTAAGGTTAGAGGAAAAAAGTAGATATATGGTAACCAAACCTTGCAATGAAAATGTCATGAAACACAGATTGAATACAAATTAAATAGAGAAAAATAGGCACTAGTGACAAAAATGTAATCCAAATAATTGTAGAAGGGACGAGGGAAAGAGGGCGACCAAAGTTGACCTGGAAAAGTAAGACAGAGAGAGAATGTCCGAGGCTTGGATTGAAGATAGGAGATCATGAAGATAGAAAGCGCTGGAAAATTGGAAAGAATGAGTGTCGGCGACTTCCTGTTACAGGGAAATAAACCAACCTTTAAATATAAATGATGATGATGATGATTTAGGATTCATCACAGTGTAATATAATGTGGATGTATGTGTAAAATAAATAAATACCTAATACGAATGAATTGAATACATAAATAATGTGAATGTAAAACTCCAATAAACCAGACATTTTGTCACAGCCAGGATTCTAACTGAAGATACATCTACACTATATTGTACTGATGATTCCTAAAGAAAACAAAAACGCGTTATATGCAATAAATTTATTTATTACTAGTGCCTATTTTTCTCAATATAATTGTTCTTGTTCTGCTTTATAAACAAGCTATCAAGGATTCTCTAATACAATACCAATCACCATTCAACTGATAAATAAATGTTGGCTTGGACACATTATATTTTACAATTTCCATTTCCGTAGAAACAATAGAGATATATTTTCTATGAATCAGATAACCATCATATAACAAAATATACTTGTGCTCACCTCAGACTTGGCAGTAACTGTCGTTTGACTGTCCGTAGGAGCATGCTGAGATATCACTGTCACCTCATTCTGACATGATACAGGATTCTGAATAAAACAAGACAACATAAAAAAGACATCACTAAAAATAAAATGAATAAAATAGGAACTACAGTTGAAAACGGATAAATTCACATCCATGTATTCTATTAATAAAAAATATTAGTTTAGAACAAACTGTCAAGCATTTACCAACAAAGTAATACAGCAAATAGGAATGCACTTACAGTTGCTTTTGTTTCAGCAGGTAGCCCCTCAAAAACTCTGTGACTTGAATCAGAAGTGGTGCCACTCGTATCAATGCACTGAGAGGAAGGATCTGTCTGACTTAGTTCGTTACATTGATGCTGAGAAATGGAAGAGGAAGGTCCCACCTGAGTCAGCGAATTGGAATGAGTCGAGCAAAGTTTCGAAGCTGAACTGTTAGATGGGGTCACTAATGATGCCAGCTTAGATGAGTTAGCCTACAAATATGAACATGTCAAATAATTTATAACGGAACTTCTTACAAATGAAGAAAAACACAATTAATTTATTTCTCATTAGAAAATCCTAAGTAAATACGACACAATAAGCACCTGAAAGTATTTCTTCATCACTTCTGATTTAATGGAACTGATTGATGACTTGGCAGACACTGCTGAGATGGAGGAAAGGGTTGGCGTCACCAAAGGCGGGGCACCTTTTAAGTGCAGTTGATTAGCATTTTGCTGCACCAAGGGTGAGCTGCAATGCGGACCAGATCTGACCCGACTAGGATATGACTTCTTTATTTGCTGCAAGTAAAATCAATATCAAGATTTATTCTACTATGTTTTTCACAGCAGCCACTGGTCAACAGGTTGTTGTTTCCTAAGGTGAAAAAAATAGCACAATAAAATTGTTTACTGAGGATTGTTTGGGAGGAGTTGTTTCATCATCGGCCTGCCTTCCTTCACCCGCACTAGTCGAGGAAATGTTCATACTCGTAGAAGTGTTAGTTTGGCTGGTGGATGAATCAATAGCTGCTGCTGATTGACTGCCCCGTGACTCCTCAAGAACACTGAAACAGAAAATAAGTACCGATTGTTTTTGGTATAAAGGAAAACACAATAATAGGTACTCATTTAATGGAATGTCACTACTGTTACTCTAAAAAAATCACAATAGCCTAGATTAGTTCGAGTGTTGAACATGCAGCGTCTTGTGCTAGTGGATAAAATTATTTCAGGCTGCTAAACAAAAATATTTAGTACCAGTTCACTAATCCTATTAAAAAACAATCAGTCGTTACACCTTCTCCATCATGATATCGTCACAGATTTTTTAAATAACTCAATAAACCATTGAATTACTGTATTAAAAAAACATTACGTAGTGTAGAACTCTAAGAATACTTCAATGAACTGTTTATGATTTCACCTCAATTACATCACTTCTTTTATATCAACCGTGCAGATTTTCCACTGAGTAAGTGACCAGTATTACCTTGTGAACTATTTGAATGGATAACACACTTACTTTGTCAACGTTCTCTCCATCTTATCTTTACTCTCCAACACCACTTGAAATGTTCCATTCGAGATCTGAGAGGCCATCATCGATTCCTGAATCAAACTGAGTTCATGTGGCATAAAGCTGAGCTGATGTTCTATAGAGAGCAGACGATTGGTTACAGGAGGACGTGACGGCCTTTGAAAATTGCGTGACATCTGAGAAGAGGGTGTTATGCCAACTGAAAAGATAACAATGTGAGTTGTAGGTCATTCCGTAATATTAGCTAGAGCAACTATTGTACATCTATTAGCAATCAAGTTAACTATTCACTGTTAGAAATGCAACATACATAGTACATGTTCAGCGTTTATCTTCTCCTTATCCAGTATGTCGTAGGCGGCGGTGCTAGTAGTGATGGGCTGGTCTTGTTCTTGTTCTTCAGAATAAATGCTGGCGAAGGACAGTTCCTCTGGACCAAACTGTATCTCTGGAGGTGGCGATACAGGCTAAATGAAAATAAAAGCTCTACCTCGTCAAAAGTGAGAGTGGAAAATACGCTGCTTTCATTATAAAAGTTCTACATTTATGACCTCATTTTCTCTACAAGTATAAAACACATGAAGTTCGATCAAAAGCAAAGTTGTAGAATATGATCACATGTACAACATTTAGTAATTTCAGGTTTTTTGAAATTACTCAATTTTTCATAAATTAACCATTGGTTTAAGTTGTAAGTTCCTATCTGGCGGCATATTGGATTGATCTCATAACATACTTGACACATGTCCAAATGTCAACTTAAGTTTCATTGGTCATCTTGGAAACCACTATTTAATGCGGGTAGTCTATTATTTTCTAAAGAAGAAATGAGGTTTAATTGCTATTGTTCATTGTAAGTTTGGACCCCAGAAATATCATCTCGTCTACCTTTTCCACAACTTCTCTATCAATTTTGAACTTTCTCCAGATGTCAAAATATTTGTTTTATTCAGATTAAGATATAGTCCACATTGTTCGCTTGGTAACATCATTCAACAAATTTTCAAGGTCTGTTCTAGTTTCGGACAACAGTGACATATCGTCGATGTACCTCAGGTTGTTGATTCTAGGTCCTCCGATTCGTATGCCTTCTTCTGTTTTGTCAAAATTTGCTAATCTAGTAATGTATTGCCTATAGGCATTAAAAAGACGAGGCGACAGGATACATCTTTGCTAACTCCCTTCCTTATATCAAACTATCAGTCATTCCGAACTTAGTCCTGATGCAAGCTTTTTGATCCCATTACTTCATCAACCCACCTGTTATCCTCATCACATCACTAACCATCAACTGTTATCCCCATCACATCACTAACCATCACCTGTTATCCCTATCACATCACCAACCATCACCTGTTATCCCATCACTTCACCAACCATCACCTGTTATCCCATCACTTCACCAAACATCACCTGTTATCCCATCACTTCACCAATCATCTCCTGTTATGCCATCACTTCACCAAATATCACCTGTTATCCCATCACTTCACCAACCATCACATGTTATCCCCATTACCTCACCAACCATCACCTCTTATCCCATTACTTCACCAACCATCACCTGTTATCCCATTACTTCACCAACCATCACCTGTTATCCCCATTACCTCACCAACCATCACCTGTTATCCCATTACTTCACCAACCATCATCTGTTATCCCATCACTTCACCAACCATCACCTGTTATCCCATTACTTCACCAACCATCATCTGTTAACACCAACTTCTGCTAATACTCCAACTCGTAAACAACCCAGTCTACCAAAAATCAATTTGCAAAAGCATCTGAAACAAAGCCATGTAAAAATATTTCGCCTTCTAAGAAAAGAAAATCGCAAAATTTTGAAATTATAAATCTTCAACCATGCACAAAAATAACTATACCACCTTGTATTTTTCATAATTTGTGAAAGAAAATTAATTTATCTTGTACAAGAAATACAATGATAATAAACAATCAAAAGGTTGTAGATCTCTTAGACAATTAGTATATCACTTTTAGTATGGATATTATCAGTGTAGATATTTATTTCTCTTCTCCAGAAAAAAAGACATATTCTAATTGAAAGTATAGCTTATGCTAGATACCTAATTAAATTAAGAAACTGCTGTAGGTCTTTGATTTGATTTTTAGGAACACCAATAAATAGATAGATGATGAAAGTAAAAATTGATAATGGAATCAGAATACAAATGCAGGAGACTAAGAAAAGTTACTAGTAGGTCAGAAGAGGCTGGAAGTCGGGAGAGTTAACTCCTAGAGTCCGTCTTCAGCATGGATAAATCTAACCTGTAAATCCCACCTGTAAAACAGGTTAGGGTTGCGTTGCCCGCTTGCGGTATTTCTTCTATGTTAAATTCACCCCCCCCCCTCAATGTAATAGCACATTTTTGGGATATTTATTTCACTTTATTTCGGTTTACTTTTGTACATGAATCAACGTTTTTTTCCCCCTATCATAATGATATATCCGCTCCGACTATCAACATGGATTTCATCAAATTATTATAATCTTTCTATTAGATACCTAATGAGCAACATGCTATCTGATTGACTCATATACAGTAAAAAAATGGTGACCATCCAAACACCTCTATTGCCTAATTATATAGCCATTGAATAATTTGCACTTTTTAGAAAATATTAAAAAGGTGTAGGTATATAAAACATTATAAAATAAGTGTGAAGTTCTAAATAAAATGTTGTGATAAGATATATTGTATTATTCGATACCCAACTTTTCCATATCAAATTTGTTAATAAAATGTCTAATAAATACTTTATGTTATCTATTCTGTATATTTTTGTTGTAAATAAACTTTTGACTGTTGGCAAACAATAAGCCTTTTTTAAATTAACAAATAAATTCTCTTCTTATACTTACTGACTAAAAAGCACCAAAAATTGGTTTCCATAGTAATAAAACTCAAGTTGACAGTTGGACATGTGTCAAGTATGTTATGAGATCAATGCAATACGCCGCCAGATAGGAGTTTACAGCTTAGACAAATGGTCAAATTACGGTAGTTGGAAATTTAAAAATGATGAAATTCCTAAATGTTGTACATGTGATCATATTCTAAAATTTAGCTTTTGATCGAACTTTTGTTTTATAGTTGCAGAGATATTGAGGTCATAAGTTTGGAACTTTTATCATGTAAAGCAAGGCATTTTCCACTTTAATTATTGACAAGGTAGTCTGAGTAAATAAACGAAGGGTTTCAGTTTTTCCCACAAATTGCCAGTAAACTATCTCTCTCTGGTTCAGACATAGATTTGTTCCTTTATGCTTCATGAAAGTTCTGTTCAAAGAAATCAATATTGTATTAATAACTTTCGCATACACAGTGACGTCACAGTTTAAAGAAAGAAGGACCCAATAAGCAGGTCAGGGAAAATAAAATCAGGATTTGGAAACTGAAAGGAGAGAAAATGAATGAGTATAAAAACAAAGTGGAGGAAAAGTACATAGGGTGTATTGAAACAATAGAGAGCTGCTGGGAAGACACAAATAAGGCAATACTTGAGGCTGCCAGAGAGACCTGTGGAACTAGTAAGGGAACCAAAAACAAGCACAAAGAGACATGGTGGTGGAAAGAGGAACTCCAGGAGGCTGCATTAAAAAATTATTATGAAAAACTTGGTAAGAAAGAAGGTGACAACATGATCTATAGTACAGCAAAGAAAAGATGGAAAAGGCAAGATGTAGGAGAAATAAGCGTAATCAAGGATAGTAGAGAGAATGTTCTTTCTGAGGAAAGTGAAATCAAGGTGAGAGTCTTTTAACCATCTTCTGAATGTGGAAAATGATAGAGAGAAAGAAGAAGAGATCCAACCAGTGAAGTGTCTTATGCAGCAGTTTTCCAGAGAAGTGATGAATTGAATGAAAAAGATGAAACCAAAGAAAGCAACATGGCCATTAGGAGTAACAATTGACAGAGTGAGGAAATTAGAAAAGAACTGAAAGTTAGAAATATTATCGAGGTCAGAGAGACAGCAGGTTAAAGTGGTATGGGCATGTAGCTAGAATGGACGAGATTAACCCCATGAAGAAGGTATTGAACAGTGAGGTAGAAGGAACAAGATGTAGAGGCAGACCGAAGAGAAAATGGAGACAAAAAGTGTAGAAAACATGCAAGATCGAGCGCTCAGTGAAGCAGATACACAGAACAGGGGTCATTGGAGAATTCAGACCGCCGACTCTATCTAATGGGACCAGGTGTAGAAGAAGAAGATGAAGAAGTGACGTCACAGTAGGTTTTTGTTTAGACAGTTAAAGAAACTTTTATTTTTCTGATATTAAGATAATTATTATTCAATGGTTAACAAAAAATGGATTGGATATTTAAAAGAAATAAATATAACACGAAGAAAGGTTTTATGTTTCAATAAATAGATTTATCTGACTGCTTTATGCGTTTTGTACTACGATTATTAGTCTATCTCTCAATTCAGTAAACTACTCTTGTTTGCACATGGAAATTAACAGCACAGATGCAAAAGCTTGTAGTAATAAAAAAATGGCAGCAAGGAGTATGTCTATTTATTTATTCCAATGGTCATAATCTCCTGTACCTACGTGCCTTATTAAATGACAAATTTAAATATCACATTACACATTAGTAGAAAAAACAGGGTGTCCGCGGAATTTTTGTGATGAAATTCCTGGTTTTTCCAGAACTATTTGTTAAATTCCCGGTTAGAGAAATAATGCATTAAT
>JAUYWI010061755.1:15272-27496 GCA_034780595.1 Parotoplana pacifica | reverse complement strand
GGTCGAAACCGGTCTCGTAGTGGCTTTGCTGGTGAATAAAAATTTATTTATTTAATTATTTACAGTTGTGGGAACACCTTCTATTTGATACAACACATAAAAGTAGAAAGATAATTTATCATATCACAGATAATATGCAAGATTGGTACCAAAGTACCTTATCAATATTTGCAAATTCGGACTTTTTACAAACAAAATTAATAGTTTTATTACCATTTCCTTGAGGAATCTGTTTTGATTTTAGATCACTGAATTGATATTGAAAATGGAAGATATTTTCAGCACAGCTAAAATTGTGAAAGATGACAAGGAATACAGATTAGATCCTGGTAGGTTGATGATTAATTACATAAAACAATAAACTTTAAGGAGACAAAGAAGCGGGAAATGTAATGCCTACTATCTCCATATTGAAATAATTGTTGTTTCACTATTATATTAAAAATAGAATGAAAAGAAATAGCTAAAGAATTGCAGAAAAGAACAGAATTGTCTGGCATAAATTTGGTTCAAGCAGAATAGTACTAAATATAGATCGGCTGGGAAAAAATCATTTTTTATGCAAGAATTATATAGATTTGGTTTAAAAATTCCATGTGAATAATAGTACAGAATAAATCAATAATTGTTTGTAATTGTTAGTATGATTATAAACAGTTTCCATTGACCTTAATACTTTTTCGACAGTGATTATGGAGTGCATAATAGTTATCTACACACCTAGTGCGCTTTTGGCTACATTACATTACGCAATTCGATGGATGAAAATTCATCCACCTTATATCGTAATGTAACGTAGCCAAAAGCGTCACGAGTTGTGTAGAGAATTTTATTCATTAGCAGAGATCAGTTTACTTATAAAATGATCTCAGCAGCTGAGATCATTTTATAAGTAAACTGATCTCTGCTAATGAATAAAAATCTCTACACAACTCCTGACCCTTTTGGCATGTAGCTAATATTCTTTATTCATTTGTAAATTGTTACATTTTCGAGATCATGAATTAATTTTGCAAATTTAAATTTCATGTTGTATTAGTTCTCAGTTTACTACCAAGCATTTTCAAAATAAGCAAAACAATGCAATAATGATAACATACTATTGCACTAGTGCAAATAACGACATTATGACGAATATAAAGATTGTGTAAAAGGAACATTATTGCTTGCACGCTACTGAATAAAATTCTTTGTAGAGCTTGTGAACCGTCAGATACAAAATAATCATTCATAAGGTAGCGATACATTTAAAAACATATCTATCACATAATGTAGGTTCAAGTCGGGTGAGTATGGAGGTTAAGGGACTTTAGAAACAACTGCATTTTCAAAATATTGTTAAGTGCGGCAAACGATATGGGGATCCCCATCAGGTTCGCTGTACGAGCATTGTCGTGCATCCAATAAATTCGTTCTGTTTAAATGTTCAATTCATTGAAAGCCTCTCTTAGCCAGTGATTCAAACAATACTTCATCCCCTGAACCCGATTCTACTTGTGCTATCGTTAAAGTCATGTGGAATGCACCTAGCCGTGACACTCGACAGACCCAATTCCTGATCTCATGAACTGTACTCTTCGGAAACCCTATCGGATCCTCAATTGCTCTTCAGGTAATAGGATCATCTTTTCTTATTAACTCTTCCACAACTCCGACGTTGTCCTCTGTCTTCAATGATCAACGGCTTCCTGAACCAATGTTTCATTCAGTGTTTTCTCTTCTTCCATTGAATTATTTGACTACTTGCTGTACTCTTTTTGCTGTTATGCAGTTGTCTCCTAATGCATTGACTAGCATCTCTTGTATCTGAACCCCAGATAATATCTTAATGAAAAAGTTTCTATTTTCAGTTGACATGATGCAATATATTAAAATCAATAATGATTTTCATTAAGAATGTATTCAAAATTTAATATCAATTTTTTATTATTATACTAAGAATATTAGTTATCAATCTGTAATTATAATAATGAAATCTGTGGTTCAATCTGTAATTATAAAAAAATAATCTTTGGTTCAATCTGTAATTATAAAAAATGAAATCTGTGGTTCAATCTGTAATTGTAAAAAACATAAATCTGTGATTCAATACCTATTGGATAAAAACGATTTGTATCCTGACGACGACCTATTTACATAAATTTTGAGAATTCACTAAAAATATTTTGATATCTGAGCTCTCTGAAATTTCTATTTCAACCACGTAAAATCGATTAGAAAATTTCTTTTTGATATGACGTAGGTATATGATTTTCACTCAGATTAGTCTCACATTTTTTTAAAGTTTTTTTATATCCGCCTAGTTTGCTTCAATTTTAAAGATGTCGATTGATACTTATTAATGTGCATGTTTCAACTATTATTATTATTGTTATATTTATTTTGTTTATATGATATAGGTTCTATAAACGGGCTGAGTGAGAAAAATTTTACAATCTTTGATAGTCACCCAAAAAAGCAGTTACAATTATAAACAACTATGTAGGTATAGTAAACAAATAGTACGATATAGGTACATAATTATATTACAACTGACACATATAGCGTGGGGTGGTTTGTGACTAAATATTTTTTTTAAGTTGGACTAAAAGATTATTTTTCATTTTTTGTTTATACATTGTTTATACAGTATTTTTTTCAATTTTTCTTCTAATTTATTCCAAGATTTTGTTTGGTTATAAGAATGTTTTTTTGCTTATTTTAGTTTAAATTTATAAATGAAAAAGTTGTATTTCTATCGATGACTTCTTTCAGTGTGTTTTTTATTAGTGTTGCTGATTTTACTAATCTAAAATATTTTTTAGCTTGTTAAATTCAATTCGTTGTTTAACTTTAAGCATTTTGTAATTTTTATACAAATTGTTTATTGTTAAGTTTCTACGAGTATTGTAGAATATTTTTTATGATTTTACATTGTTTTTTAAGATGTTCTATTTCTGCTGTAAATTTAAGTGAGCAAAGATGAGTGAATTGTAAATCAATATTTTGCTGAAAGGTACCCGATGTTTTATAGAGAACTGGTGCTACTTTTGACAGTGATGATAATAAACAAATTGGTCTGTAATTATTTGGGGTAATTGTTTTGCAAGTTTTAAGATGGGAATAATTTTTGTTGTTTTAGTATATCACAAAATAACCCTTCTTTAAATGATATTTTTATTAATTTGGATATGATCGGACCTAAACTGATGATTTCTATGTAATTTGTAGACTCGGTTAGGAAGATTGTCGATACCACAGGATTTCTTATTTGGAAAATTTGACATTATTTTAAAAATCTTTTTTTCTAATATTTTTCTTTGAGTTTTTAATTTTATTAAAGATCATTTTTTGCTTTATGAACCGAGATAATAGGGACCATGTTTTCTCAATTCTATTTTTGGCTGCTTTTGCATTTGTGCTAGGTAAAAATTATTTCATGCCAAAATGATACATTTATTGTACATTTTCTGATGTTTTTTGTAATTTAATTGATCAGATGTATTTCGACTTTCTTTTTCTATTTGGCGAATAATTCATTTTGTGTCTCCAACTTTTTAAAGCTATTTGTAGATCATGTTTCAGATTAGAATTTCAATAATGATTGGGAAATTTCTTCAAAATTTGATTGTAGAATATCTAGTAGATTTGTTAAGATTAGTTCAATATATGTATGAGAATCCCAATTTAAGTTTTGAAATTTTTGTTGAAATTCTTGTTTATTATTGTTGTTGAATAATCGATTTTTTTACATGAAATTATAAAGAAAATTGTATATCAGTAATTAGTACACCAACATACCTAGTTATTAGAGTTTGTTGGTATTTTGTTTATGTAAAGATGATCTATTAAGGTAGACAAATTTTTAGATATCCGTGTGGCATTCATCTGTATGTATACTAGTTTCGGGGTATTTATCACTCATCAGAATAGAACAGGATTTGAACCCGGGACCTTCTGACTAGCACTCAAGCATTTTAACTACTGGACCACGAGCTCGCGCACCAACTTGTCAGCGAGATCCTGATATTTTCTATATTGTCAATTCTGTACTAAATTATAGACAATGGAAATAATGAATTTTTGCTAAAGATAAAAGAAGCCATTCACATAAAATCAACTAAACACATTAATTTCCCAACTTTTTAAATCTGGCTCAGACTTTTCTTAAAATCTTCTAATCACTTAATTAGTTATTGCATATTACTCTATCTTCTTTTAATGTACCAATTTATAAATTATAATTTTGTAAACATTTAAATGTCAGTTTCACTATTCCTGATGAGGTTTATTTGACAATAAACGAAAACATTTGAATGAGACTTATTAATTTTTTGTTCATTGGTTTTTCAAAAGTTGTGCTATTAATAAACACAAAATAAATTATAGAAATTAAATATAATTCATAAACAGCAATATGTGTGCTAATCAAAATGTCCCTGGTACGAAACCTGGTCTGTATTGATGAAAGGCTAATACTCCGAAACTAGATGGATGTGCTGCTAATATTGGTGTTTATGAATTATGTTTATTTTCTGTAATTTATTTCGTTTGGAGGTTCTCAATTGAATATTTTCTGGCCAGTGTGCTCCAGATTTGGGACTTAGTTTTCTGTCTATTCAGAAGATTATAGACATTTATCTACAAGGTTTAACTTTATTAATTTATTATACATATAATCTAAATGAATTGTTAGAAGAATAGTGTAAGCATTGGTGGTTAAACTGTTGATTGCGTAATAGAAAGTAATAAATTGTGAAAGTTTAAACATTTTTGGGATTTACGAAGTTATTTGATGGTCTTCTTTTAAGCAAAATACACCATTTGGAAGCTTGTTTGGGTTAATTTGGAGTGGTATGCAATTAATAATAATATAATAATTTATGAACAGAAGAAATTGAGTTAAGTCGACAAGAGATAACCACCACGCACGCTTTGCAATTCGATTCATATGCAGGTTTTTTTTCAAACGATTTGTGACACTTTTTCTGTGTCATCCTTAAATGACAATTTGCAAATTGCTAATACTTAGCTTAATAAGGCCATCAAAAAGATCATTGTCTCATCTTATTCGAACATCAATGCTTCCGGAGCATCTTAAACATTTGCTACAGAGATCACATTACCAACGCCGAAGTGAGGCAGCATATCTCTGCAGCCCTCAACAACAGCTACTTAGCCGCGACACTCTGATTCTTCACCTTCAACTTCGATGGTATGGTCGCATTATTAGACTGGTCATCCCATTCTCTGTCTGCTCGGTCTTGTCGAAGGCTCCCGCTCCATCGGCCATCCGAGATCAACTTCGTTGGATGACCTTCTCAAATCCGCCAATTTAGATCGCTCTACAGCCCGAGTCCAAGCTTCTAATCGAACTTTGTGGCATACTAACTCTGTGTATATGTTCTCATGACTGTTTCTTTTTACTTAATATTTGTTGCTGTCTCTATTGTTACTATACCAATTGAAGATAAAGAAACCGGTCTTAGTATTTTTTTAAATTTATTTCGTAATTGTGCGTTTTATTTTTGCTTATACTTAGGTTGACAAATGTGTAGAGATTTAATCTAAATAGAACTGAAAACCAATGTCCAATATTGAATCAGAAAAATGGTAATAATAACTTTAAACAGATAGTTTATTGACTCTTTTGAAACTAAAAAATAATGTTCTGTAACTGTGTATTTAGAACTAAACCAATTGTTGGCGACATCAAGAAACTACGACGACCTACTCTGGGCTTGGAAAGAATGGCGAAATTTGATTTCAAAAAAGCTAAAAGTGAACTACAAAACTCTGGTCAAACTTGTGAATGAGCATGCCAAAGCTAAAGGTATGATTATTGAGTAAGATTGCTGGTTGTGTTTGGTATTCACAGCTTCTTGGATCAATAATAGAATGTCAAAATTGTTTTGTAAGTACAGTATGGCTTTGAAGTTTTTAATAACGAGAAATTATCAAAATTCGTTGACTTAATCGCATTTTGGACAAAGTTTTTTTTGCCAAGAAATAATTTCGCCATGTTTACGTTAACTTTCTAATTACGTAGGTAAAAACTAAATGGAAAAGCTTGTCAGGAACATTTTCAAAATTGGAAAATTGTATGACCGACTTTTTCGTTTTGTTTCTAATTTTCTGAAAACGTAACGATTGCATCAAATCAGATCGGGATTGAAGCATGATGTGCCTTTGTAACAGCATATTTTCTAAACTTTGAAATCAAACGAAAAGGTCAAAATCATTCAGAACAATAATTGAAGTCAGACATTTTATTTGGTATTATTTGGACTCATTAATTAGACATAAACTTTTGAAGGAATTCAAAACTATTCAACACCACTGCTTGATATTGTTGAAAACAAATGCTGATTATGTTCTATAGAGAAGAAAATATTCACGTCAATATAAATTTTAAAAATATTAAAAAGAAATGATAAAAAACGCAATTCTTATGTTACCCTATTCCTACATTATAATACTGTTGCATGTTAGGAATTGTTGCCATCAACAAAGCATTTAAAATTAAGTTTTAGGTATCAGTAAACCCGCAAAGGTGACAATATATTTTCAGGCTCCAATAATGAAGCTGAGGAGTCAATAAAAGTGTACGAGTCAAAGAACTTTGAAGCTGATATGGACGAGCAGTATAGGAAGCTGAGACCGTTGTATAAGCTGCTACAAGCCTATGTCCGCAAGAAGCTCAAAGCCAAATATGACAGCAAATATTTTGCTGGTGGAAAAATTCCCGCACATATTTTTGGTAAATTGACGCTTAGCTTTATTTTTTTCACGGACAATTTAAGTAACAAATCAATTTGTCAAATTATATGATATCATCACCTAGTAGGTTAATTGTGAAGGTCATGGCAATTGTTTTGTGTATAAACTAACTCGAACATGGAGAATACAAAAAGTAAAATTTAGTGTGTTTTTAACCCTTTTGATACCACTAGAGAGCCTTAAATCGTCTTTCCTATTGTTAAATTGTTCTCTAAGAAATTTTATTTAAGTAAACAATATCGTTCATGGGAAATGTGTTTTCTTAAAAATGTTCCATATTATTTTTGTTAAAGTTATGTATTATGCATATTACTTGTAAATAGTATTGTATTTAATCTTTATTTTAATAGAACTAACATTAATTATTTTTACAAAACCCATTTACCATGAACGTAAAAAAAATATTTGTAACATCAAGTGAAGACTGTGCGCTGAATTTTAGGTCAATTATATAAATAAGCAAAACACTATTTTTGGTAGATAGGAATTTAACAATAGGAAGGACTGTTTAAGGCCTAAAAATGTACCCAATTATAATTTTCGCATTCTCCATGTGATATTAGATTAAATTCACTCAAATTCAGTCACCTTCGTTTTTCGAATTTATCCTAAATATATTTATGGTATGTTTTTCATTTATGTTAAATAAAAACATCTGCTTTGCTACAATTTACCTGATAATTATAAGTAGTTTTGTTCTTAATCTAGAAATTGGAATTTATTTTTTCAGGAGATATGTATTCTCAAAATTGGGTGAATATCATGCCTCTAGTCATTCCATATCCAGAGGCAAGCACTTTGGATGTGACGGATGAAATAAAGAAGCAGGTAGGTACCCTTGTATATTTGGATCCATATTTTTCTACTTAACTTTCCCGGCAATGATTATAAGTGTATCTAATTATTTCAGAACTATATTTATCTTAAAAATCCGATTCAGAACTAAAAGGCTAAGTCAAAGCATCCTAAAGGAAAATATTTCTATTAATTAATTTATAGTAATTTATAGTATATAATTTCTACAGAAATTACAATTTAGATAGCCAAATTTTTCAGTTAAATTGAACAACTTTAGTTTCATTGAACCATTCACATATTTTTAGTCACACAAAATTTGAATTAATTTTCGACCGCTTTGCAAATTTATATCAATTCTCAAAAATTTGTTTGAAAGAACAGTTAACTAAAATTCAACTAAAATTAATTTTTGTTTATCGTATCTAAAAAAATTCTATAGATGAGTCGTATTTTCTCAATTTATTTCCATCGTACATAAAAGTTTGATTGACTGCTATTTTATTGCATCTAATCAATTTACATAATCGCACATTTGTGGCAAAGATGGTAAATAGTTTTGGAATGATTAACGCCTCAATATCAACTAAACTAGAAGTTTGTTACGCGAGTATCGGTGTACGTATGTATGTAGTAAGACATTTGCATCGCATATTTAATTTGTACAAATTCAGTGCCAGGTCGGTCATAAAAAGAAAATTAGAAACTATTATTGTTCTTGTTAATTCTAAACCAGATTGTCCTTATTATTGGATTTCGTCTATTTTATAATAAAAATTAATTTGAACAACTTTTTAAAAAATATTTTATTATTATCATCATAAGTGCATTGTGTGTCAACCAATTAATTTTATCTGCATACTGTGCTTCCTAATCATGTGTGTGTGAATTTTATAGTCGAAGCTAGGTGGTCTCTCTAACGTTTTAACGATTATGAACTATGTTATTGACGGTATATTTACCTAAAATATCAATCAGAAAACAGCATTAGTTGTTAGACCTAATTAACTCTGAAATATTGACGATATAAGTATGTAGGTAATTCTATATTGATGACATTTTTACCAAATATTTTGTTTAAGAATTTGACATGAATGCTGTATATTAGTTTGTGAATAAGTTTAAATATATTGGAGTAAGTAAACCACAGGTGATAAAAAAGACTCCTCAGAGCATAGATAACGTCAAGGCATAAAGGAGGGCCAGTAGCATATGAGGTGGGTTGTCTATTCCTACTCTTCCCAGAGCGCCAAGTAGATTGAAAAGGTGCCACGACTAAATCTCAAACCTGATATCTTCCGATCTATGGTCGGGAAATTGTGTTATATACCAACCGAAATGCAAGGTAGCAAAATCTATTGTTATATTTAGAAGTCATAGTCCCTTTTATAGAGGCCTAGAAGTCTGTCTGTAGACCAGGAGCCCGGATAAGTTTAATTGAGATTTCGCGTCCAAAAAATTTGATAATTCATTTATATACAAAGTACATGTATGGGTTAGAACAGAAAGCGACGTCTCGCGTTTGGAAGAGCCCTCCCAATGCTAAATTCCTATCCGTCAAAATATGGTATTTTGCTCGTTTATCCAATTGGTCTAGAATTCATTGACGACATCCTATGTTCATTGGACAGGCATTTTCTTAAAGATAATTATCGTTATTTCTATTGAAATTATGATTAAATTTTATGCTACTACCAACTTTAATAAAAATAGCATAAAGTTTTACGAAAATATATTTCCAGTTAACGTAGGATCACACCAATTGATTTTACTTAAAACCTCAACAGAAGTTAATACCCTCAAATGTAGGCCAATTGGATATACGAGTAGGTAAAATACGCTTTTTGAGAGATAGGAGGGTCATTAGGTGCAAGACCCGTGCAACTTAAGACGTCGTTTTCTGTTCTAACCCATACCTACATGTTCTAAAGAAGATGGGGAAAACAAAGTTGTCAAAGAAAATGTATGAATTGATAGGCAATGAATGATCAAAGCTCGAATAAGTATGGCAACAAAGTTCTACAGACTGAAATGAAATTATATTTTATAATTATGTAAAGTGGTAAAATCTGATAGAAAATACCGAACTATTGTTACCTTAACTTTTTATGTTTACCTGTATGTAGTTTACTTTAACCAGTTCACAAAACCTAATTGGTTCATACAAAACCTTGTTTCCGGACGTTGTTTTCGTGCGTTGATCATTCATTTAACTATCAATTTATACATTTCCTTTAAAACCTTTATTTTTTTCTTTCTTCTTGTTTACGCTATTTTTTGTAGTAAATTGTTTTCTATTTCTTAATAATTGCTCAAATATAATTTTCTCTTACTCATGCAATCAGATATGACACCTATTGCTCATAGCTGGTACTTACATTATGAGCAATCTATCCTGACGTATCTAGAAATATACACACGGCTATGAAAAATATTGTTTAAAAATGCATTGTTGTTATTGTATTATTTGGTATTCCTAGTAAACACACATTAATTATGATATCAGAATCTTATTTTTCACCCTAAAATTTAGTCTAATAGATAACGAAATATCATTAAAATAAACTTATATTTAGACTAAGTGCTAATACTGCAAAAGTACACACCATTGAAAAATAAATAATATTAAATATCTCAGCAAAAAAAATTGATATTTTTACCTAATATCATTATTTTGCTAAAGATATTAACGTCCGTAATATAATTTTTAAAAATATGGCATTTCTATCTATCATAAATGCTGAAAAATAAGCTTAAAAGTGAAAAAGCAATGACTGTCAGCTCTACCTAGGTCAAATTCCAGGAGGTTCAAATGATCAAAAAGCACATCTAGACGCATGGACAAACAAACTAATGTAGGTAGCAACCAGGACTGTAATTTGATCACCACTGTTTTTGTTCTAAATAAGAAGGAAAAAGGATTATCTGAAAACTTGGATATGATGAATTTTACATTTTGTTGTACTACATACTGCCTAAGCCCCCTATTTTAAAACAATTCTAGTCAAAATTGGTTGGGTAGTTTTCCAGCTATGAGTTTTTAAAGTTGATTTTTTAGCCTAAACTACACCCTAATTCATACATATTAGTTATTTCTGGCTATGATATAAATAAATTGTCAAATGTTTGGAGCGCAAAATTGTAAGTAAACTTATCAGGGGAGCCCCGTTTACTGCCTTCAATGACTGTTTTCAGTAGATTATCTTTCTCTCTCTCTCCAATGTGACCTATCCAATTTTTCTTACGCTTGGTAATTGTACAAAGTAAGTTCCTTCTTTCAGTGATATCCACTAAAACTTCTTCTTGTCTTGCCGTGAAATTTGCTGCATTCTTCTCTATATCCACATTTCAAATGCTTTCATTTTCTTCTTATCGCTTTCATGTAGTGTCCACGTCTCCTCTGAACCATATAGAAGTATGCTCCAGATTAGTGTCTTCAATATATTCTTCTTTGTTTCTACATTTAGATTCTTGGTTAGAATTTCTCTTTTTTTGCAAATGCTAAATTTTCCATTGCTATTCTAGTTCCTTAACATCCATCTGAATATGACACTCAATTACAAGAACCAATAACATCTTTTCCTTGGGTTGATTTGGCTTCTTTTTCATAAAATTATGCCTTTAATAACATTTTTCAACAGGTTGTTTCTTCTCAATATGTGACCTATCCAATTCTTCTTACGCTTGGTAATTATATTTAGTATATTCCTTCTTTCATTAATATTCGCTAAGTCTTTCTGCTTTATTCTCCATACCCATATTTCAAATGCCTCAAATTTTTACCGTTTACTGTAGTGTCTGTCTCAAAACCATATAGAAATATGTTACAAATAAGCGTCTTCTACTATTTTCTTCTTTTTTTGACTTTCAAACTCATGGTTAAAAGTTTTCTTCTTTTTGTAAATGCTGTCTTTGCCATTTCTATTATATTATATTATCCAAGATCATGGTGACTAACATTAAATCTATTTCTATGCTAGTTCAAATTTAATTTGACATCTTCCGTCTGATGCAATAATTCCCCCAAATATTTGAATTTTTCACTTGCTCTCTACTTGTTGGCAATTCAGAGTAATGTTGACTAAGTTGTTTCCCATTCTTGATATTCTTGTTACCTTTGTCTTCTTTGCGTTGATCCTCAGATTGAATTTTTTAGCGTTATCGTTGAGTTTATTTATGAGCTTTTGTAGTCCCTGTTCAGTGTCTGCTACCTATTGTGTCTTCATGATCCGCAAATTGTACTTCTTGTATTAACTCACCACCTATCTTAATACCTTCATTAACATTGTTGAATGCTTCGTTTGAATATAGATTGAGAATAGTAGTGGCGGTACCAGACTTCCTTGTCCTATCTCCGCTGGATCTGATTTGATAATTTAATTAAACATATCTGATCAATATTGTTTCAAAAATATATTATGGAATTTTGTTACAGAATCCCTTTAGACTTACACACCACATTTGAAGTCAATCGAACAAACGTATGACGTCATCAGCTCTCTTTCTCTCTTATTTTTGGCGAGAGTCCATCTCGAGTCGCAAGAAGCCGACCACAGTTATTTCAAACCCTTAAAGCTGTGACACCAGGAAGTGTGTGCATTTCGCAAGCTACATACGGTGCAGCCACTATCCATCGGATATCCCGGGGGGGGGGGGGGGGCGCAACCAAT
>JAUYWI010061755.1:0-15262 GCA_034780595.1 Parotoplana pacifica | reverse complement strand
CGCCCCCCCCCCCCCCCCCCAACCTAGTGATCGTCAAATGACAGTCTCTTCAAGGTTCTTCGGCTGAAACCGGCTCCATGAAGACACATTGACCATTTATCAGGCGGGTCGGAGATGAGTTCTCGAGGTCCTAACCACTTTCGGAACCCTGTTCACCAAGTAACTTGAAAATGTGCTACAACTGAGTCTCAAACCGGGTACCTCCTGATCCGTACTCCAGCGCCCTAATCACTCGACACATTATTGATTGTTTTACAATATTATTGTTTACCCTAAAACATCCCAAGGTGCCTATGAACCAAATTTCAGCCCAATCTAGGTGGCATGGTAATTATGATATAGAAACGTAATGAGAAAGGTTTAATTTCAGAGGGTTAAATGTATAGTACAATTTTATCAAAAGGCAGTGATATTTACAAAAAGTGATAATAATTTGGTATTTTGAAACGTTGCAACTTCTGGAACGCTCTGTAGATTTATCTATTGTTTTTGTAACATACATTGGTTTATACCTACATATAAGAAAAAGGAGAGTTTAATACATTTAGCTAACCCCTTTTTCGTTTCAAACTTAGATTATGTCGAGTTCGACTTCTTTACCAATTTGAATAAGAAATTATTGATTATCTTACCATTATGTAGAACTACACAGCTCTAAAGATGTATCAGATGAGCGATGCTTTCTTCCAATCACTTGATCTAATTCCAATGCCTAAATCATTCTATGACAACTCAGTCTTCACCAAACCCACTGATGGTCGTGAACTTGTTTGTCATGGATCGGCATGGGACTTTGGAAATGGAAAAGATTACAGGTCAGATGTTTTGTTGTATTGAACCAAAGATAGTCGTAGAACACCATCATGCTGGATTCCTATAGGCGTTTTTCTAATAAACTGTCCCATTCTGTAGCGTAATGCGCACTGCTATACATATACTTAAGTATTTAAATTGCGAATGCTTTGCAACAAACACAAAACATTGCAAATTGCAAAAACATATTTTGGCACTAAGCTTCGGAAGTTTTTCCGACAGACATATGACAATCAATACAAATGACATCAATTAGTTACAACCATAGACATGGAATACACGGGCCTCCTACTTGCCTATGTATGTATGTAAGTAGTGAACAGAATCTACCTAAATAATATGGTTGTACAATAAATATTGTGGCAAAGCAGTTCTGAAATAACTCATTTTCAAAAATCCTATAAGGCTATAATCCATTGACATTGACTTTGATAGTAGTACATATATAGTTTCCTAAATATATTTATCAGTGCATTCGGTATCTTTGATATACACTCAATTTTTTTGTTTTTATTTTTCATTGTAGAATCAAGATGTGTACCCAGTTGACCATGACCGATTTCCTAGTTGTCCACCATGAAATGGGTCACATTCAATACTACCTACAATACAAAAATCAACCATTTGTCTTCAGAGAAGGCGCCAATCCTGGGTTCCATGAGGCTATTGGTGACGTCATTACTTTATCAGTGGCCACTCCCAAACATCTGGAATCTGTGGGACTAACCAGAAATTACACTGAAAATTCTAGTAACTATTGTATTAAATATTATAAAACAAATGCTGTATCTGCATCATAGTATATTTCTCAACATTTTTTTTATTTTGCCAATAAATAAATCCATCAAATAAATAGATCCATCAAAGCAAACAAACAGTTTTAATCACATTTTCGATCTTAAAATACTTAAATAATAAGTGTGAGTATCAATTAAAATATTGTTGATTTTAAATCAATTCTACCTTGTAGACATAATGGTTTAAATTGTTTCTCCCTTTATTTTTTCATGTAGAATCGCTGGTCAATTATCTTATGCTAATGGCATTGGAACGAATAGCCTTTCTTCCTTATGGATACATTCTAGACAAGTATCGATGGGATGTTTATCGATCAGATAATACCGATCAATATGAATTTAACAAACAATGGTGGAAATTAAGGTGGCTATTATTCATAAACATATTTATGCCTAATGCAGAAGAAAATATAATTTTCACACAACTATCTAGCAACCTGCGCTACGTGAAGATTATATTTAAAAAAATTAAAATCAGTGTTGGAATTTTTTTCATAATAAGTGTTATTCTTTTGAGTTTTGTACCTACCATGGTCTATAACATAGAACAAAACAATTTCCGTGTATCCTTAACCCTATCCATACCAGAGAAAGGGTGGGAGTGTGTGATTTCCTCTATTTTATTTTTAACGCTATTTGTTATTTTGAAAGAAATTGTGATCTTTAGATTATAGGACTTTTCTTAATTATGTTTCCCAACTTTTAATAAATTTTTTATCATATTTAGTTAAGTCATCCTATTTATTTTGACCATTTTGGACCTAACACATTATAAAATATTTTTGATTCTTAGGTACTACACATTGATATCATCTATTTGTTTGTTTTATTTACTTTTGTTAAATTGTTTTTCATACATGATTACAATTAGTTAGTCAATAATAATTACTCTATTCATTATAATTTTAAAATTATAAAAAGCTTTTTCGCTTTATGTTGTACTTCAAAATTTTAACTTTTTATAGAAGTATTGTATAAAAAAGATGTAAATCACAATACCATCTATAAAAGATAATACTGTTCTAATCACATAATAATCATATTTATTACTCTAATGGTTGTAATAATATACCAATTTTTATCACACAGTACAATGGGGGTGCGAATCGCCACACTTCTCAGTACCTAACTGCATTAAATAGCCCGGTGTGGATTAGGACTAAATAATCTCATTGGTAACTATTAAAAAAATCATTAATAATTTTCAGATGCAAACACCAGGGTATCTTTCCTCCTGTTGCAAGAAGTGAAGAGCATATAGATGTGACTGCTAAATATCACGTTGCTGCCAACGTTCCTTATATCGGGTGGGTATTTATTTATTAGTTGCGCAATGACCATTTTACAAAATTAAAATTTAATTATTATTCCTGCTTTTTAGATACTTTTTTGCCCATATTCTTATGTACCAACTTCATCGCGGTTTGTGTAGGGCTGCAAATTTCAAAGGTCCACTTTACAAATGCAATATTCAGAATTCAACTGTTGCAGGAAAAGCATTAAGGTATCTACTAACTTAGAAAGACGGCTCTTTGAAAAATTGAAATTGGGTAAAAAAAACGAAATGTACTTTTTACAAAAAAAATCGATTCTGAAGTCAGCTATAGATAAAATTCATTATATTCCGAGTTTTTGAAAATATTGATTTTTGGCCAACAAAAATTATGAATTGATTTTATAAACCCTGGAGAAATGTGCTAAACATCTCTGACAAATTTCAGAAAAAATATCCCCCTCCCCAAAAAAGTTATGATTTTTTGTGCCCAAATTTAAACATTTCTGAAAATCCGGTATTCACCTAGATTAGATAGGAATAATTGGTCTACTCATAAATTGAAAATAATATTGGAATATCTTCAAATTTGGCTTATATAAACACTTCTTATCTGATACTTTATCAGTGTGACAAGAAAAAAAATTCTAACTTTACCCACTGAGATATGGCCCAGGCCATAAGCAATTATAAACCATTTTGGATGGTTAACTTGCCTAAGAAATCATTTAGTTAAAAATCTATTTTATTGAATCTTCCCTGAATTTCTGGCTCTTAGATCTCAGATTTTATTCCAAAATATAATTTTTCTGCAAAAAATCGATAATCAATTTTTTGGGGGATTTGCATTTTTTGGACTTACACACCATATTTAAAGCCAATTGGACAACTTCATTTTTTGGACATGATGAAGTCATCTGCTCCCTTATTGATTTTTTAAAAATATTTTGTCCAAGAATCTTTCCAAAGTACATACCTGGTGTACCAAATTTCAGTCCAAACAAATCATGGGAAGTATGAAATCCTAGGGGGTTAATACATACCCATCCCCCTGTGACCATGAGGCATATTTTTGAGTGTGATAACAACGGGAGGTTATCATTCTATTTTCACTGTCTATTTTTTTTAACAGCGATGGTTTGAAATTAGGATCGTCAAAACCCTGGCCTGAAGTATTGAAGAAAATCACTGGTGAAACAAAACTAGATTCCACAGCACTTCGTGAGTATTTCCAACCACTTTATGACTTTCTGGAAGCAGAAGTAGGTAAAGATGCGGAAAATGGACGCGGATGGGTAGAGGAGTGTCCGGGCGAAGAATTTTATAAAGACATTTCATCCTCATCAAGTAGTGCCATTTGGCAGAACCAGACTTGTATGGTTATGTATGTTGGTCTGACCTTGATTCTTTTGTATATTGATAATTTTCTGTTGTCATATCAAAGATAAGATGTGTAATATGAAAAATGTTAATTCTTTTATTTTTTATTTTATCCCCTACTTTATAATGTTTATTTCGCCTTTTCATGATCGTTTTCTAAACTTCTTCTTAATTTAATTTGTCAATCTTTAAATGTAATTTGTAGTTACTCCTATACCATACCTTAGTAAACAATTGTTTTTTTGTGTATACGTATAAACTTTTATTCTTTTGGAAATTTTGGTCGAATGCTGTATCGAAGCTTGGATTATTTTCTTAACAAGGCGTCTCGTGTTTTCGTTTCTTGTACGAGGGGCTTCATCAATATTGCATGCAAAAAAAATTTAAATGAATGATTATATTAGGTCATGCAAAGATGAATTTGAATTTATTATTCTTGTACTTAATGGAATTAGTTCTGTACATTAGATTATAAACAATAGGCTATGTAAACAGTTAATAGAGTTTCTTAAAATATATCAAAAAAGAAAACAGCCAGTTTGAGAAAACAATATTGGAGCTATAACTAAAAACTTTCCAAGCACTTTTACATGTTGATTAGGAGATAATTTGTGGTCACATAGGTTTATCAGACTAGCTGTTTTTTTAATGCCTACATATTTTTAAAACCAGTTTGAACATTTCTATGCGCAAATTTGACAGGACATCTTTCATAAAAACCGCCACATTTTTATTAATTGCTAGTTAAAATGTGAGAATACATTTGTGAAAAACAATAATTTTCATACCTTGACTTATTAATTAATAAGTCTTAAAATTATTTTTCATTTTGGGAAAAGTTTTATTTGCTCATGATGGTACTTCATGTATATATTTTCCATATTTGATTTATTTATAATCTGCCAACAATATGTTAAAAATTAAAAAGTCAAAATTTTTATACGAAGCATATATTTATATATACATAATAGTCCATTATCCCAGGCCCTCGAGCTTAACCGAACGAGGGCCCAACAAGGTCTGAGCATGAAGTTAACAGTACATTGCTCCACATCACCAAATCTTTGGCGTTGCTCACTGGTTGCTTAGAACAGTGTCACTCAAAGGGTTCACTCAATGTATTTTTTCATATGCTAAAAATTATCGGTTTCAGAGGTTGCTCTGATTTAATTCAAATTTGTACTACTGACTTCTGTTGATGTTACAGGTATTTTAAAAATTGTCTTAATCCTACGTTCACGGTTTTCGTTAAAGTGTTTTTTGTTAATTTTATTAGTGTTATGTATTTCTCATGTGTATTACTTGCATATTTATTGTAACAGTAAATAGAATATTTATTCAAAAACATGTATCAAAACTTGTATCAAATTTCAGCTCAACACGGAAAGTATGATATTCTACCCCCCTCCATTATCGTACGCCTCGCAATTAATGGTTATATAAGTTGGACAACTGTGGTGCCACCAACTACCGCCATTATACATTCAATATATTTTTCTTATGCCGAGAAATTGCGTCCATTTACTTCAAAATCAGAACACATAGGTATGTCAACCTTTTTGAAAAGTTTCTAAATCTTTAATTAATCTAAACTATTAATTTTGATCACAATTACAACGATCAACAATATTTGTTTCGTTTTTGTAAATAATTTGAAACTTTCAGAAAAGGAAAAATACATTGAATGTGCATTTTCGACGCTTGTTGTTAGCGCCTGGCTCCACGCTCACCATTTCTTGTGCAACTTTTATCTTTGAACCTCTCCAGCAGATTGCCACGTGATGGACTTATTAGACCTTTGCGCCCCGATTTTATGATAAAAAGCCTCTTCAGCTCCCTGTCTAATATTCTTGTAGTTTTCCCTTCCGTTAAATATCCAGCTGTTACATATTATACTGTAGACAGATACTAAATAATTGAGTTGTGTTGTATGTTAAATAAGTGGTTTCATAATTTAGAGGAATGCGAAGAAACGTGACTGTAATAATAAATTTACGCGATAAAAGATATTTTATATAATAATAACTTTACAAACAATTTTTATCGTTTATTATTTGATATTGATAAGCAAGATAAACAAAGCAAAGTATATTTTAAAAAAACTTGATTTTCTGAAAAACTTATTAGGAAATATTTTCCTGTCACAAACTAAATATTATATTTTATCAGATTAGATACTATATTTGTGCAACAAATTGTTTAACAAAAGTTTAGTATTATCTATTTGTTGAAAAGTACAAAAAAATATTGTTAATAAGTATATACATTTATGACAATTTTGGACTGACATGACCACGGTCTACAGACCTAAAGAACACAACTCATGTATTTATAAAAATTAAACATTTTTGTTTTCGAAAGAAAGCTATTTTTTGTTAGAATACACAGATTAAAAACAAGGTTACATTTTCAATTACTTAGTAGGTACTACTCATTAAAAATAATACAAAAACAAACCAATATTAATCCATAGACATCTATACCTATAGACAAATTTTAAGATACCTAGATGATTTCATAAGACTTTTATGAAAATCGATGTAAATCCATAGACAAAAGTTAACCTGTATATCGATCAATGAACTTATTACAAATCCTCCATCAGGTTTCCTAATACCTTTTGCACCTTGTCTTGAGTAAATCGAGCAAGTTCCACCAAAGAAACTGTTCAAAATCTTCTCTGAATTTAACGTTATCCATTTGGCCCGAGGGTTTCGACTGTCTCCAAAGGACGACATAACTTTATGTGACAAAATATCGGAAACAAACAACGTATCCTCCCCCCAACTGACACCACACCCGTCTCCTAATCGGGATTTTGACTAGGAGTCAGAGTAAGCCGGCCTACTCTAGACTCATACTTTTCCGGACTGGCGATATTGAATCTAATCCAAGATCTGTTGTTCCATCTATTTTTCAACTCGACATCAATGCATTGCGAGCAAATGTTGACGAGCTCGAAACATTTATCAGTGACCTAAAATACAAAGTGCAGTTATCACCTTGCAAAAGTCTAATCCAAAATAAAACAAGGACACTTCCCCTGAAATTTCTAGCCACTCTATGGCTGGAAGACAAAATCGTCGTATCAACAGAAGAGTTATGGGTACCACCAACACCTCGAGCCATAGAGGAGTCATCACCTATGCCCTCAACGACTCTAACTGGAAATGGAACTACTGTGTACGAACACATCAAAAATAGCATCTTTATTGAAAATAGTACTATCAAAACAGTCAATAAACATACTAGGACTAGTTTTGACATTCTCAATATCCACATTGCACCAAGTAGAGTAGGAGCCCCCGATCGCCGTCACGACAACTTTAATAGCAACTCTCTCTCTCTCTTATGGCAAAGAGTGGATTATTGTTGCAGATGTGAATGCCCATGCTTACCTTTAGGACCCACACCATGAAAAAGACAGTAGAGGAAAAAAAATGAATAATGGAGTGATACCAACCATATGACAATCCTTAATGATTCCCCTACTAGAATTACCATCAATTGTGAAACTGACCCTGGTATTTCAATTTCACATAACCCTACGGCCAAACTGCTTGATTGGAGAACTCTTGATAACTGGCAGGGGATCCTGTTCGCATTGTGTTAGAAAGCAAATACCTAGATAGCTCTCACCACTCCATTTACCTATGCTTGAGACAAATGAACTGGAAGTAATTACTTTGACAGCCAACTGTCCCATTGAGCCAATGATCCTTCTAATGATGTCAAATCCGCTAACAAATCAATTCTGAAATCTATCAATAATGCCACCAAAAGCGTCTGTCCCGCAAACAATAAAGGTCAGTGTTAAACCCTGGTGGTCCAAACGTATTTCCACAAACTGAAGAATAAAGCCCAAAAAGATATATGTCGACCAGTATCTTGAAGCTTACAAGAATACCAGAAGAAACTTTTCTGGAGAAACTTTGCTAGTAATCTGAATATGAGATACAACCCCAAGCAAAGTTGTCAACATTATCAGAAAAATGTCTGGCAAAAAAACAGCTAGTAAGCAGGATATCATCATGAATGAAGAAGACTGACTCTGAAAAAGTAATTTATTCGCCAGAAGCTACGCCAACTCTCGAGAAACAAAAATTAAAACAAACTAAAAAAGGAAGAATGTTCTAATTACAAAGAAGATTACATTGGTTCACTCTGGAAAAACTGGATTCAGTGTTTTACAAATAGCAACAATTCAGCAGATAGAGACGGAATTTTTAGCAAAATGCTCAAAAACCTCTCTCCGACAGGCAAGAAGCACCTTCTACATTTAATGAACCCCAGCTGGCAAACTAAGAAAACTCCTGAAAGCTGGTGAGAAGCTCAAATTATACGCATACTTATAGAGGATAAATAATAGACAAATATGCTGAATTTAGACCTATCAGTCTTATGTCAGCTATTGCAAACTTCAATGAATGTTTAGTTCAAGAAAATCTTAGTTACTTCCTGGAAGCTAATTATATTATCAATCCTAACCAAGCAGGCATTAGGAAAAATCGGAGTACAGAACAACAACTTGCTAGAATAGTCCAGAACATCATGGACACTCCTCAAAACAAGAAAAAAACAATTCTTTGTCTCATTGACTTTAATAAAGTTTACTAGAACGTTAGGAAAATATTCGAAGCCAATTTACCCATCGCTTGGAATATCTCATGAGGAGCAGTATCCCTGCTAGGTTCGTTAACCTTGATTTTCGTAATGATAATGTACTCTTTCGACTAACAATCCGTATAAATTACTCAGGCGAACTTGCTATTGTCTTTGTCATAATCTTGCCGGCTTCGTATCGAATACTTTCAAGCTCTCACAGCCTGTCTTACTTACCCAAGGTGCATGCTCGTGAACCGTATCCTACAATCGATCTACAAGTAGCCATGCAGGAGTTCTTAAGCATTCAAAATTGAAACCTTAGCAGTCTATACCAGTTACTGTTCAATCTTTTCTTTGCTTTTTAAGTACATCTATTAACTTGCTCAGAGAACGTCTGTTGACTGTCATAGGCTATATCTAAGGTGGGATTCAGGTTAAAGACAAAATTCTTGTTGTCTACAGTAATAGTGTGGTGTAAATTAGCGTTTGAAGCATTAAGAGAGAAGAGGCTGACTTCATACTTTTCCACATTTGTTACACGCTTTGTCCACTCTTAAAGTAGCTCTATCGATGTTCGTCAGAAGCCCAGAGGGCTATGTCATCCGCAAACAGACTCCATCGATACCACTAAACACCTATTAGGAATAGCGTAGGTGAGAGCACCTCCCCTAGTGGAAGTCTTTGAGTAAACGTTTTGTTCCCTCTAATCTTACGCAGTTCATTCTATTCGCAAGCCAAGCCTGATAGTCTAGTATGAATGCCTAAGTTATTCGTCTTTGGGATCTGGCCGTCACGCCAGACTTTATCATAATCCAATAGGTCAACATGAATTTTCCTTTTTCTAGAATCTGTCACTTTAAGTCGGGGGGAGTTGGTCTTCCACAGATCGATTGGCTTTGAAACAACCTTCGAGGAGTTCTTTCTCTTATAATATTAAAGCCTTATATGCCCGGAAATTTATTTTGGGCTCTCAGTTTAGTCTCTTGTATTAATTGGTAAGACGAGGACGACACCCAAATAGTCCCTATCCGCGTGGAGAGCCAATATGACTTTGATGAAAGCACTCAGACTTGATGAAGCGGAGATGCAAGAAACGCCTAACGAATAATTAAAAGATTAGAGAATATGCGAGAACGTTAAGCAAGCAACTTTTAGGGGAGCATAAGAGAGGTTTTTCAACTTCATGAGAAGTAGACCTTGGGTCAGACCTACTATCAAGATTAAGACAATGGCTCTGTGCAGAGGTGGGGGTGAGACTGAAACGATATGAGAAGAGGACCAGGTAAGCCGTGCTAGTCAACGAGATTTGTAAGAACGTCATTTTTGTGAATGGTTCCGTGAAAGGAAGGCTTGGTAGTGGTGGGAGGCGGAGCTGGCTGTGTGATAAAGACGAGATCGTTCTGAAAAGACTGGCAACTCCTACAAGACTGAGATGATCGCCATGGAGTCTGCTTTCAATCTTGTCAATGAGAGAAATGTTGAGTATGTGAGAATCCATTCGCAGTAACAAAGTACATCGTGACGACAGACTTGTGTCCACTCAAAAAGCTGCTATGCAATATTTCCTCCGATACTTCTATTACTTTGAAGTGGTTGCCTGGAGACATTGGGATACAAGTTAGTGAAGAAGCTGACGAAGAAGCCAACTGAGCTAGGCTGGAAGATGGGGCAAAAAGTTGTCCTGAAAGAAAACATCGATTACCAACCTACCTACAACAGGAGATTCGAACAAGTGTACAAAGAAAAGACGAGATGAGCTAATGGCACTAGGAGATAAAAGGTCACTACCTAGGAATAATCCATGATAAACATTGACAACGTCAGGTAGTCATTTGAAATCTGAAACCTGGTGGCTTTGAGGAATATTCTAAAAATAAAAGATCTGTAATAAAATCACTTCATTTTTTCTTGTAGACTTATAATTTTTAAATAAGTTTCCCCTTTAATAAAAAAAAGTTAAAAACCTTCAAAAAAGAAACAGATCTTTTAATTTTAGAATACTCCTCAAAGCCACCAGGATTCAGATTTCAAATGAATACTTCTTCCAAAAAGTGGTCTTAATGAGACAACCTTCTTAAAACACTCAGTTGACATGTACATAGGTAGATAATTTTGTTGGTTCTATATTTTATGCCAGACCTGTGGCTCATATTTGGATATGTTAGAAATGTTTCATTATTCAACGTATCATAACTAGTTTTTGAAAATATTGATATTTCTTTGTCCACAGGGATGCAACTTGAGAGAAGGGACATTTAAAATTGTAGATGTCTCTGCCTAAGAGCCAGGCAAAAATCGTTTTTTTTAAATTTTGTTAACAAAGAATAAAATACTAAACTCCATTGTTGACGCCCTATTATATAGTTAGGCACTCTTGTTACAATAATGTTTTCAATATTTGTTAAACCAGTTAGTCCCTATTCCTGATTTGATCGCTGATTCCCAACAAAATGAATATGTAGTTACTTAACCTGTTAATTTTTCACTAAACAAACAGGGATAGGACTAATTATCTCAATCAAACAATCCGAAACATGTTGTTATAAAAGAAATTTATTAAACAAGAATGGATTTAAAACAGGTTTTTGCTTTACAATGATGTATGTATACATATTAGGCTGAACAAAAAATACGAGTCGTAAATTGTTCAATATAGAGGTAAGCATTTATGTAGTGAGAATTCGTCGTAAAATACCAAAGTCAGATGTCCAAACATCTTCAATAGGTGGGTGTAATGCAATGTACCTCATAGAAATGGATGCTGTACTTTCTTGATCATTAATAAATGCAGTTAAATGTCAAAAGTGACAAAAGTAGGTTACCTATTTTTAAAAACAAATTCATCAAATTAATAGAAATAAAAAAACATTTTCTGGAGATTTGTCGAGTAAATAACAACAGGTGATGAGCTTCTGGCAACAAATTTTGCTCGTCCCAAAAGTTATGTTTATTTGTATAAACTTAAACCATAGTTTCCGTCAAATTATCGGTTTTTTAGAACCTTATATGGACGCATTTACGTACGATAACAGTTAATGATTCGATAGCACTTTTGGGAAATCACAAGAAACATCGTTAGCTGCAGGCAAAATGTTGCTTCGAGTGAATGAGGCCCTAATGGATTAATTACAAAACACATAGATATACATATACTCGTACATGTATTTAGTACAATCAATTTTTATATTTGGTAGCAGTTCAATCTATATGATTGAATTCGCATTAATTGACAATTTAAATGACTTACATATTCTACAATTTTTTAGTGTCTAATTCAAATGAGTCATTAACAAGCAAGTCTGTGTTTTATGAACTGTTAAAACTCTTTGGTATGGTTTAATTTGGCCCTCAAACAAATTTCTTCTTTGGATGAATTAATTGTTAACTTATTTGGCTGGCCAAGTCGAAATTTCAATATGGATCTTTTGATGTTATTTCTAAAAAGACAATTTTTTGATCAATAATATTTCAAGCTATGAGTATATTACCGATGGAAATTTAATCCAAATTCATAATGCAAAATAAAATATTTTAGGTATCGAGTGTGCTCACAGCCTGCTCAGGATATGCAGCTCTTCTGCTATGTAAATTTTGATAGTCGAGTTATTTGTTACCTCATCACGTTCTTATTTATCAAATGAGAAGGATCAAAAAGATTCTGCAAAGGCGAAAAGTGCTCTCTGATGATTACTAAAGGAAACATTTAAGAAAAGGAATGTCACATTTGACACGAAAGAAAGAAATACATGAAGTAGTAAACCTTGGGAAATAAACATTTTAATGGTAGAGTAAAGCACAAAAGAACAACATTTATTAAATTCAAATAAAATTGGAATAAACACAATAAATATTTTTAACTAATGATATAAGCACATTGTTATTTTCCAAGGTCAAGATATAACAATATGATAGTGAAACAAAATTCCATACGGAAACAAGTCCCTGAGAATTATTGCGATGTGTCATGTATGGTGTCTCACTCATATCGTATTTAGTTCAAAGCGGAGGTTCCACCAATGAAACAAATTGCAGTTCCCAAATCAAACAATAACATGTAATTTGCACTCGATGCAAACAGGTAGGTAGGTATGAGATCGCATATAACAAAAGATTGATTAATAAGTTTATAATACACTATGTACACATAATCTTGAATAATTCTAGTTGTAGAAGTTGGGTGATTCTAAAATATCCTGTCCCAAATATAACAACAAGCCCGAATATCTAGTCATTTGTCACTTTCAATACATTATACACCTACTAAATATGAGAAGAAATCAGTAGCTATTAAACATAATAGACCCAAATTCGTTAAAATTAATCTTCATTTTGCAACTTCGGCCGATAAAGGGAGGAAAGATGGTTATCCCCGCCAATATCCAACACAAATGTCATATAATTGACATAGATTTGAGGTTCAATGAACAAAAGTAAAAGTGCAAGGCCCTTCCTTATATTTTATTTCTGAAATGGTAGATAATGTTTTTCAATCAAAATTTCAGCCACAGTTATAACAGTAAAAATAGAGTGAACATTTGTCGTTAACTACAAGGTAGATACGAATAATAAAAAGGCTTTTCTGTCAATTTTAATAGAAAAGTTCTCTAAAAGGAATTGTTACAAGGTAGAAAAACCGGGCCTCACATCCAAATTAATTAAAAGGATTTATTATGTTGCTTTAAATAAATCAAGTCCCAGTCCAACAATGAATTTGTAAAAGTGCCGAGAACTAATCATATTTTTTTATACCAATCAAATGGATACCTACCAAATATAATTAAAGATTCCTACTTTTACTAAAATGTCTGCTCTATAAAATAATACCAACTAAATACTAAACTATTTTATTCAACAGCACTCATTCTACATGGTTGCACCATAATCTCATCGTCATAAACGAATACCGTATATACTCGAATAAAACCCGGGCCATCAATAAACGCCAGGGTCATAGTCTTCTCAATATTCCAGTTAGACAGGTCGGATAAATACTAAATACATTAAATTACATAGATATATCTAGCTATATAAATCAATATCTATGGTAAGTACCTAGGGTGTCTGTCTGTCTGTCTGTCTGACTGACTGTCCGACTCAAACTTAGACTTGTCTTCAATGTTTTTGGAAAACATTTTAGGGGAGCTCCAATGCTAATAAAAGCCAGGTCAAAAAATGTTCGATTATATTAAACGTCCCAGGTTTATTATTCAGTTATATACGGTATCATAATATGCTACAGATAATTCGTTAATGTGTCGATTATTTTACACTTTCTAATACATAATATGTATACAACTAGTCAAATACATAAGGCCCAATAGTGCCTAAAAATATAATTTTAACTCCAGAAGTCACAGACAGGCGAGTGGCCTGCCCGAGCTACCAATGTGTCTGTCACAAAAAGTTTGAACCATCATGTCAGGCCAAACAATGGTTAGCATATCAACATTTAGGTAACAACATTTTGCAAATTAATCAATGATATGGGTACTCCTACATGCAATTTAAAACTGTCATTTAGGTTTGAACTCAGTTCACATTTAAGCTTCTAAGTCGACTCATATGATTATGACGTCATAACCTTGTGAGAAATTGGGGCTTGGTTCCAATCCCAAATTGGGTTCAAGTGCTGAGTTGTTACAGATCTTTCAAATTGACGTCACCGTTATCCAATTCGAAAGATGGAGGTAGCAGGTTACAGTGACTTCTAGGGTTAACAAATTACTGCTAACAGAGTGTATTTAGAAGTATTTAACCAACCACATTAGGTATTAAAAGAGAGAATAAATACCTCTAAACGCCGATAGATTCCATCTGTGTTCTGAAAACAATAACAAAAACAAGATAAAATTACAAAACTACTCAGAAAGATGTCAGGCACCGAGAATTGAAGATCTGAATTAAAAGCACAGTGAGAATGAGAGTCAGTGAGGACAAGGACACTCTGTACGAGGCCTGCGAGCTGCCCCCAGCCGGGAAAATATCACGTATATACTGAGAGGTGCTTTTTACACCCAGTTCAGAGGTCCTGGAGATGGAGATGGCCAGATCTTTCTTTGACCTTGACATTGGAACATCTGTGCCGTAGAGAACCAAGTCCCATTCTGATATAGTCACTGAAATGAACAAAGAGAACAAATAATGCACTATACATTCCAACCGTATCAATACTTCTAATCATAGAGTAAATATAGAAGTGTTACTCTATGCTTCTAATCACAACATCTAAGCCTATGGCAATAGGCTTGTTAGATCGCAACGCGTGATAAGCAAGCTGAAGCCGTAGGTATATATAGGAATTCCGAAAATGACCCATATTTCTAACTGCTCTAGAAATTTTTCTGTAAAACAAAATGAACTAAGATTTAGTATACTCATGTCCCCCCATGGTCTT
>JAUYWI010061744.1:0-15780 GCA_034780595.1 Parotoplana pacifica | reverse complement strand
TTGTCCCCATGTTGTTCCTGCTAGTGCTTTAAGAATATTGATGCATTTCTTGGCTTTTGTGTGTAGGTATTTTGCATATTTGCTGAAGGAGTAGTGATTATCACAGATGATACCTAAAATCTTTGGTGTTTTGTTAAGTGGGATTTGGATGCTGTTTATCTGCACTTTATTTCTAATATGTTATCTATATTTTGTAAAAAGATTACTTTTTAGCTTTTGGGGACAATTATATTTTTAGAAATCCGTCAAGTGACATTGGCAGTCGGTTCACCAAATGTGATGTCCGCAAGAAAAACTAGAAAGTCGATACAACTGCTCTTGTGAAATTTAAAAACCATCTTAGTGGCCATTCACCCTTTATCCTTCAAGGGATGTGCCACTTTTAGAAAAGGATTATTCGCTTAAAATGGTGCCAATTTTTGTGCCCAAATGTGCCAATTTTTGTGCCCAAATGTACCCATACCAAAGCGTTCTTTATTATGCCCTGGGCTGTATGAATCGGGAAATCTGATAAAGGAGCTTTATTTATTCGAACATTACCTCCTAATGGCACTTTGTTTGAATACCAAATACAATTATTTTAGTTTTATCGATGTCTAATAATTTAGGGTCTTGGATTCAAATGGACGTTCAAATGGAATCTTTCAAAGTGTATTTTAATGGTGCTGAATATATTTAAAGACCACTGAAAGCATTTCATTCCCAAAATCCTCTTTCTTTGCTATAGAAGACATTTCATGGCACTGAATCTAATCTTTATCAAATTGATATATCCTATAATGTCGGTATTTGTTTGTGCACCAGTCAATACATTTTCAGAACTGTTAAAACATGGGTCTCAACTTAACAGATTAAATATGTCACCATTTTGTCTGTATGGTGAGGGTGGAGTTTTTATTATTGGATCTTTTAATTCATTCTAATATTTAATAATTTCAATATGTGTGACAGAGTTTACAAGAAAAATATCAAAGATGAGAATGTCAAGAGTGTTAATATAAAATTAAATGGTCACTATTAGAGAATATGGGCACCTCTTCATTATATTTTTTTGAAAAGCACTTTTGCTGGGTATCTGCAGAAGATGGATTAATTACATTAAGCAAATTTATTATTTGTTTGGTAGAATATTGAATAAAATTGTGAGTCAATTATTTTTTAGTTAGGTATATGAAAGTTCAGTATTAAAAGATGCCCACTGAATAAAAATTTAACAGCAGAGTAATGGCATTGGGTAGATTTAGGCGTATACTAGGTAGACAAGGAACTACTATGTAAATACTGGGTAGACAAGAAAATACTCTGTAGATACTGGGTAGACAAGGAAATACTCTGTAAATACTGGGTAGAGAAAGATGTAGATATTGGGTAAACAAAATGGTTATGTAGAGTTCGTAAGTTCTATCCAGTGAACAGCAAATTCATTTTGATTCAGTCATCAAGCTACTCCGGTAGGCAGTAATAGTCGACCTTAAGCATGGGCACCTTACCAGTGAAACACTGAGCATTCAATTGCGATCTGAGAGACATCAAAAAGAAGGATTTCTTGATTGATTGATGGAGATTGGCACATCTTCTTTGTTCAACGCATCTAAGAATACAATATTAGGCAGGGCGGATAGGACTTGGGTTATTTTTAAATCGTATGCAATCATTTAAAGTATAATAAAGTTCAGTTAGATAAATCGGTTGTTACCGTTCACTTTTAAAAAAGTCAGTCGTAAATTTGGAAACGCAGTTTTGATTAACCACTGCTTTGTTGCATTGTTTGTATAATCCCACGAAAGTTTCGAAAAGAAGAATGCTGGTGTTGAAAGGACAAACAATTTCATCCACATCATTTGTACAAAGAACGATTGAATTCTTATTAAGAGTTTCAATTTTCTGTGAATTATCAGGGTCAACATTTCCTAAAACATGAAGTAAAATCCGTCTTAGAAATATGAGAATTCATGGACTGTTTTAAACATTTGATTAATAACTTGAGTTACGTGCGATTGATTGGCTAAAATTGGAAGCATTTCTTCTTCTATATTGATGCCAAATGGGTCGAAGTTCCAGAAATACAGATTTTGTACGGTTAGTAATCAATTTTCTTTGTGTTTTTATTTATTTATCAACAAAAGTTTGACAAAATCAATATGGGGACATCGCCATCGGAGTCAGATTGACACTAATCTTCTGCTATGCCTATAGAGAAACCTCCATTAGCCTTCTATGGAAATGTACTTCATCTGATCGTGTATTTTGTTCCTTCTTTGGTGTTGATAGGTGAGCCGTGTTTCTTACAAAAGTGCATCAACAAAACTACCACTTATATTTATGTTTTTTTAATCAACATAAAAATTTGGTCGATTATTTTCCATTATTGGTGCAGCAGAAAGAGACAACAAAAGAAGAAACATTTGACACTAAACATTTGCTTGCCATGCATTTCGGTATTTAACCGTAGAGGTAACTTCTTATGTCTCACTTCCCTGTAACACTCTGTAATGAAGGGACGAAATATATCGTGTTTATTAATTGATGAAATCTTTGTTTTCACTTAATTTTATTTTAAAATTACTACCGAAGACCAACCTATTTAATATTTTTTTAATACTATAACGATTACCCAAACAGGACAACCACCATCTCATACAGCCTCAGTAAACAACGCCCACTCATTCCATGTGTTTCTCAATTGCTTTCGATCAAGTATCCATTCTGATGTAAAGTCATATCAGCCAGGATCGTTTTTCATAAATACCACATGGACACATTTGTAGCCTACCTTTTAACGTGATACATTGCCTGGCTGTAAAGTTGTTTGCAACAAACTGTTGAGTTGCTGTGCAGCAAATTGGCAGTCTGCTCTCTATGTCACTGTTGCTAAGTCTGAATACTCTTCCAGCATTTGACGTGGCAACATCTTGGCCATTTTTATTGATGTATGACCATCGATAGTTGGGCATTGGCTGCTCGCTGTCTGTGGTGCAAACCAATTTCGTTGCATCTCCATATTGATTGACTTTGCTTGTAATGTCCATCGTTGAAAGTGTTGGAGGATGTCCTATGATTCAAAAAGCATAACATTGTTTAATTTATGAAATAGCATGATGGTAAAATACCTTCAATAGTCATAGACAAAGATGCACAAACAGGTTCTACCAACATTATCTTCGCTTCTTAGTTTCATTGATTAATTTATAGTTGCATTTTAAACAATTTTCTCTGGATAGTATTTGACTAATTTTCATGGTAAGAAATGTGTTATCGAAAATGGCACTATTACCAGCATAAAGGTTGGATTAATTGTATTGTTATCCTGTCTTAATAGATATTTTAATTGAGTAAAATTGTATTTATAAATCATAGACATTAATCTATGGATTAGTCAATTTCTGATTTGAGATATTATTTTAAATTATTTTAAATTTGAATGTTGCTAGATTGTATAGGAATTTGAATTTGAATATTCAAATCACACTATATAAGTTAGGAAATTTATTGATAACATTTATAACAATTAAATTATTTAAGTGATGTATGCCGAAGGCTCTCGAAGATTTTTTTATTAATTACCAGTTACGTATCTTAATTTATTATTATTAATTATATAGTAGTAAAGAGGACATTTATAAAATATAATTAATTAATTAGATAAAAGAACAAAGTTGTTATGTTTTTAATTAAAAGGAGTCAGAGATTATTTTAAAGAGAAATATTAGATTAGTTAGGTTTGGAGTCAACCTAGCTAACAGTATCATAGATACTTATGTCCTTTAAAATGTAGGCAAAATTAATTCGCAATCTTATGGAAGCTAAAAATGCTATCTTATTGGTAGAGGTAAACAAACTTGACAATGTTTTGTGATGATTCATTAAGAAAAAATCTATAAAGTCCTTTTCTGGATTGCCCAGTTTATAGACAGCCCTCATTGCCATTCGCTAATAAAACACTCTATTCAATTTTCGTTCTGTGTAAATTTACCGTTCTCTTTTCAATCTCATATATAACGTGGAACTTACCAGTATTATTCTTTCTAACTTTTCCGTAAACTTTCATTTGAAGAGCGGAAAATGCCACCTTATAAACCAATTTTTTCCTGATTTCTTTTTTTGCACCTGACATCTGATCCTCCACAGAGCAGATGAAACAGTCGCTAACATCTGATCGTTCGGCCGTAAATTGAAATACTTTTTCCAGTTGAAGTCGCTGGTCTCTTGTAAAAGTAATATTTAATGGCTTGGCGCCATTTCCCATTTCATCAAGATGTTCTATTCGAGTACCATTGTGTCTGATTCTTGATAATGTCAGCATTTGTCGTTGGTCGGTATTGATGACTGTCGAACATGTGATTGTAATTTTGTCTTTTTCTTCTGGTGCCCTATTTGGTAGGACAGAAATAGTAGGCTTTAAATCAGAGCTGTCACTCATAACTATATCGGATTTTATTGAAATTGGTTTGCAACTGAGTGATATTCGGTAGTAATAATGAGTGCGATATATATTTTGTTTATGGCAGCTATCCAAGTTTCCATTAGAACAGGTAAAATATGGGAAATGTGGGTTAGAGTAATGATTCCGATCGTAATATTCTCTTCCATGAATCCTATAGGTTTGACAACCAAAAGAACACATTTTTGAACAAATATCTGATTCCAAATTTTTGGGATTATTATCAAAATGGATTGTCTTATAAGATGATATCCCATATTGAAGATTTGCTCCATAAATACGTATTTTCGCCCCATTTGAGAATTTGTATATCTTTTGACCATTAAAACTACCAATTTTAACAAAAGTAAAAACTTCTCGTTTGTCCAGTTTATTGGTCATTGCCTTACAAATTATGATATAAATACCATTCGGTTTCTTGGATTGAATGAAATAGTTATTGGAAGTCGTCACGGTTGAGTTATTTTCTGCACCGAAACCCAGATACGTAACTTTCATTTCATAAGTTACTGGTAAGGTGCTGATTGCTTTACAGTAAACACCATTGGTAGTCTTCCGAATATAGAGATCGAGAATTGGATTGAATGTCGATGTTGCATCAGCAGTTCTGTTTGCTGTCCGGGCATTTGTGACCGTTGATAAAGCCAGGAATAAAATAAACAAAACTCTTCTTGCTAACGTCATGTTGTTCAGTCAGTGTTCAATCAGACAATTATCTCAGGCTAGGCGGTTTGCCACTTTTATAAGAAGTAAATGTTGTGCACCACAAACTGATGTTGACCTTCAGGTCCAAAGTTCTTGTACTGTCAAGTTGATCATTTTATAATTTTGTGTATTTGCTTTAAGTAAAGTAACCAACTTATTGCCATATTGAACTGACTGTTAGGTAGACGTTTTTTGAAAATGGATAGCGTTCATAAGTGTTTAAAGAATCGGGACGCAATTAGCTTTTTTAAAATTAGTTACAACATCCAATTAAACAAATATCCGTAAACTGATTAATTTGATATAAAAAACTTCTTTTATAGAAAAATTAACTCCGTTGCTATCACAGTCAATAATCTCAAATTGTTGGGAACGTTGAGCTCTACTTCTCCACCTTTTATAATTGTCCATGTGGTCAACTATTGGTCCCAAACGATTGTCTTCTTGTAGCCAAATTTTGACGAGTTTGTCCAATAAAGGAGCAGGCTCGATCGCCAAAATAACGGAATTTGTAGACGACATGAGCTTTGAAAATTTCAAGGGTATTATCTTTCAAAGAAAACAGTGAACCAATCTTTGTTGTTTGGAAGGATGAATCGATTGGAAGGCTTCTTTTGTTGCACAATGTTTTAACTGAAACCAAAGAATGGACCAGTAAATCGTTTTATAGATTGTAATTTGACATGGCTCGACCAATAACAGGGACAAATTGATAAAAAATATTCTGGTTAGAGACAGCATACAAATTTGTTCGGCACAAAAAGTTGATTCAAAAACCAATTTCAAACGATCAAATAACCACATTTCGATTTCCCCAACAATAACTTTCGATTATATAGACATCGCATAACGTTTCTATGTCTGAGCGTGACATCAGATAGATAAATGAGACCTGTAGTGTGTGTTGAGTTGTTTTGCAGCTGAATATGCGTGACACAAAAAACAGTTTGTGGTTGGTCAATAACTACCAGGACTAGCATGGCAACTGAAGGACCCCCAGCTAGAGCGACTGCTAGAAGGAAGGAGTAAACGTAAACGTTGCGTCAAATTCCTGGCCCTTGTAAATTGTTTGATCAATAGATTTTTTTCAATTTCTTCAAATTGGCATGTTTTTCTTTCTGATGTAACCATTCTCTTTTGTCGAAACATGTGCTATTATAAATAAATGACTTTTTCTGTATTTATATCAATTTTCTTCTTATTTTTTAAAGTTTGTATGATTGTTTGCTGCAGTACAGATTTAATTCTAAGTATTATCTAAAAACAATAAAATTCATTCAGTGTCCATCATAATTACTTGCATTCTTTCAGTAAACATATTTTAAAGTGTGCAACAAGTACAAATACATCAATTAAACTCGTCACTCAAAGACTAGACCGAAGTCCATCAGAACAATTGCACAAATATCTGCTACCGAGGATCCAACAGAAAATCCAGCAGTCAAAACTCTTTATATCCTTAGTCTATGGTGCAGTCAAAACTCTGTGTATCCTTACTCTATGGTGCAGTTAAAACTCTGTGTATCCTTACTCTATGGCGCAGTCACAACTCTTTGTATCCTTACTCTATGGTGCAGTCACAACTCTGTGTATCCTTACTCTATGATGCAGTCACAACTCTTTGTATCCTTACTCTATGATGCAGTCATAACTCTGTGTATCATTACTCTATGATGCAGTCACAACTCTGTGTATCCTTACTCTATGATGCAGTCACAACTCTGTGTATCCTTACTCTATGATGCGGCCACAACTCTGTGTATCTTTACTCTATGGTACAGTAACAACTCTGTATCTTCACTCTATGGTTCATTCACAGCTCTGTATCTCCACTCTATGCTGCACTCACAACTCTGTATCTCCACTCTTTGCTGTACTCACAACTCTGTATATCTACTCTATGCTGCACTCACAACTCTGTATCCTCACTCTATGGGGCAGTCACAACTCTGTATCTCTACTCTATGCTGCGGACACAACTCTGTATCTCCACTCTATGCTGCAGTCACAACTCTGTATCTCCACTCTATGGGGCAGGCTGGAATTGAAAACGGAAAGTAAAGTACCGAATTGAAAAACAGGCATTTTTGGATGGGAAGGGTTTACAAGTCGTATGAAGTGAATAGGTCATTTATGAAGGGTGTACCACGTCATTTTGATAACGTCATCATAAGACCTCAGATAAATACATGGAAATAGCTCGAAAACTACTGTCGAATCGAGTAATATTCAAATTCTTCATGTAATATTATGACGTCATAGCCAATAAATATATAATATCGCTACAAACGATATTAAACATAAATTATTTAAAATTTGAATTCAAATGATAGCCATAGATAGGTAACAGAGTGAAATTTTACGTATAATTACATAAGCAACAATGTGTTGTTTAATTTCTATGTTCAGATCTGGTCTGATTAATTTCCGAACACCGTTATGCTGCCACAATTCCCATAAATGTCGAAGGTACTTTCTTCGGTAAATATAATATTTTCCCAATAATTATCACCTCTGGTTAGATAATTCTAAGCAAACAAAACCCCACGCTGTTGTTGGAAGGAAATTAGAAAAGGCTTGCGAGCTGGTCTTCGAGCACGTAATCCGGCTTGATTAAGACGGCGTTGAATCGTTCTTCTACTAACACGCTGTCCAGATTCACCTAAGGATCTGCGGATGACAGAAACACTTTTAATCCTATTAGATAGACACTCCCGAACAATCAGACGATCAGTTTGAGCTTTAGATCTATATCCTTTAGGTCTCTGTTCCCATCTCTTTTTGATGTCTCCAATGCATCAATTATAGAAAATTGTTTTTATAAATAGAGTTATGTATGTAGATCACAGTATGACATTTAAATACTTAGAATGAGTTTATAATTAATTCCTTGTACATCTGTGACTGTTTATGTAAACAATAAATGTAATAGTCGAGTCGATTAAAAAAGTTAAAGTAACATTTGTCTTTCTAATAAAACTGAATTCATTGCCATTTTTGTCCGTGTCCAGATACCTATGGGGGAGCTGTATCATGTTCAGGCACAACTTGGCAGTTTAAATGTCATTGATTTATTTTTAGCTTTAAATCGGGCGTTACTGAGAATTCATCCTTTATGTAACTATCATTTTTAAATATATTCGTTTACATAGATATCAACCATAGCTAGTATTGTAGCGTATATCAGTTACACAAACTTTCTAAATCACTATTGTAATCATAATTATATTCGATTATATTAAATATCAAATTAATAATTGTTTCATGCATAATATTATGTTACTTATTAACGAATTCATGTACTCTCCTAACTATGATCACCAAATTTACTATGCCTTCCGCCCTAATACAGAGGATCACAATGAGGCACTTATTCACATCCAAAACTGCATTAAGGATGTTCGTTATTGGATGCTACATAATAAATTGAAAATTAATTATACCGAATTAGAATTATGCTGGTTGGTAATAGGTCACCACCACTCTAAGTTACAATTCCTGGAATGCAAGTGGGACAGGACCTTATTTCATCTGGTTCTTCAGTCCGGAATCTTGGTGTTATCCTTGATCAGAACATGTAACTAAAAGACCCTGTCACCAAAGATTGCAGAACTTCGTTCTATCATCTGCGTAACAACAGAAGAATTCGGTCTGCTGAGAAACTCATACCCTTGTTCGTCACTAGTCATCTTGATTACTGCAACGGTATACTCTACGGCCTACCAGACTCTCTGCATAATTGCTAAGCTCCAACGTTTGCAAAATGCTTCAGTTCGTGTCATTATGGGTATCATAAAGTTTGAGCCGATCTCACCTGCCTTTCTCACCCTTCACTGGCTCCCAGTAAAATCAATCCAGGATCATATTCAAACTTTGCCTTATTGTTCACAAGTCAATTAATGGATTTCCCCCGAAGTCTATATCTGACATACTTACAATACGTTGCCATGAAATGTACCAAATTCGCAACAACTATCGGGTTCTCACTGTACCCGAACATAAATTTAAAACCTTTGGCTCTCGTGCGATTGCAGTTGCGGATCCAACTGTTTGGAATAAACGCCCATACACATTCGTAGTCTCGATGACATTAACCCTTTTGAGTTCGGTTATTGAGAATTTGAATATATAAGATTAATTTTCAGACATTTATTGACTCAGAATCAATTTCGAACATTCGATTGCACCAACTGCCCGGCCTCCATACAGTCCTATTCTTTCTCGGGGTGTGATTTCGCTTTGTTTTCCCCACTTCAAGTCATTCCTTAGAGGACACCGCTTTGGATCACTACTGGCGATATCCTCAAAGCCATTACAAAAGACCAGCTCAGTGAGGACATTAGCAAAATGGTAATGTGATGGACAAATTGCATTCTCATGCCAACATGGGGACTCTATCACATTTTTATTAATAAATATTTTTTTACGAAATTTAGATTTTTTACTACAAATTTGATTAATCTGAATCAAATGGTTACTTTGGGAACAGTCTTTGCCAATATAAAATGTTTTATATTACCTGCCAATACACAAAATAGCCTCTAAAATATGTTGTACAATAATGTTTTCAGATTCCAATTACAAGACATTCAGTAAAATGAATATTACAGCTAGAGACTGTAAACTGCATTCGATAGTCTGTGTTTCGGAAGTTAAAACGATCACAAGCGGCAAGGTTGAATGTGAACCCAAATGTGCAATTACACTTTGAAATTATTTGATGACGCCTTCTTGTGAGAACCAAAGTTTGACGTCAATCGGAATTAGGTACTTAGATTTTGGTTCTATCGGTGATTTGGTGCCTACAACATTTGAACTAAGAACCGAAGTTCTTATCAAACATCGAAATAATTAGCTTTTATCTATTTCGTTTCACCTTCATACCACACGATCATGTATTTTGTAGGTGACTATGCTCTGGTGTGTTGGTTTTATCTTTGAGAACTTATCAGTGAGTAGAGGTTGTAGGTGACAGCAGAACCTGTTCGGTGTTCACTGCATGTGCGTTCAATACCTGGTGCTTCTCGTACCTTATCTATGGCTCCACGCTACAGATTGAAGATCATTTAGTTAAACAACTCGAACGAAAGCTTTATGTAAATATTGTATTTAATCGTGGTTGATAATCGAAGAAGGGGGCCTCAATTCTCTGTCTGATTGTTGACCTGGTTACCAACCACAATCACGCAATTTGAACATGATGGAGCTTGTTGAATAATTTTATGAAATAGTATAGAGCAATGTTTCTTGCTATACATAGAATAAATGATTAGCTAAGAAAAACAGATTACAGTTAAAAACAAATGAAATAACAAACTTATAATTGACAAAAAGTTATGGCAGATGTAAAACAAATAAAAGAGAATAAAAGAGAATTGTCATCATTGCTTCAGTGTAAACTGTGTAAAACGTTTGCTGTTACTCTGTATTTCCCACCTGCAATTTCTTCTTCATGAACTTTAGTTAATTAATTTACAGCCATAGCCATGGAAGTGCAATAGTTTTGCTTTTTCACGTCCACAAGCCTAGCAATTAATTGTTGATGTTTTGTTGATCCTAATCGATGCCGTGCTGATTTTTTGCATTTTTATTTCTTACCCTTCCTAATCTCATATTTATTTTATTCAGTCTTTTTATTATTGCTCAACTTAGTCCATTCTGTTAATTGTGGTTTGTATTTAGGATCCATGTATTTCGCATTATATGTATGGCATATACTGGATCTGAATTTCGTATTTTCAGGCAATTCACAATCTGCTTTGATTTCTATCCAATTTTTCCAACTTCGGTGATCAAGAATCCAGTTTTCTGAAGATATGGTGGTACTCAAGATAAAATTTTTAGCCAGCTTGACTGAAAAAAGTCAGAATGATCCCATTTTTTTCTTGGTGGCTCAATTTTAGCTAGCTTTGAAGTTGGAACTGAACCGTCCTGAATATCTGGACAGTATCATTTTCTGGTGAAAAGATTTTTATTTATTGGACTTGTTGCAATTAAAGTATCAGCATTGTCAATACTATCAGACGAAGTAGCAGGCTGTTCACAATGCAAACCATTGTCAGTTGAAAACAAAGAGTTGTTGTTACCTTCCAAAACAATGTCATTTGAAAAAGAAGCGTTGCTGTTACTCTCCACCACTTCTTTTAAATACAAGGTTCAACCTGGCTTACTGCTGAAACAAAGCATTTCCCGGAAGTTCACCATGCGATCCTGATGAAATTGCTAAATCCACCAGTTTTGCGATAATGTTCATAATGCTGTGGTAGAATGGTAGCTTCTGTTTGCTATACCACGTTAATGAGTAATACCAAATGAAAATATTTGTAAAGCACATGGGAAAAGAAAATTAACAACAAATTGTGTTGGGGAGAATTTGGTGGTAATTTTTACTTTTTAAAAAAGGGGGAGGGGGTCTAAAACCAGACTTTCCCGCCCTAAAAATTATAGCTGTCAGGTATGATAAGCACTCCCTTACTCGTTATATTCCTGGCGCCTCCACTCTACGTGCTATCCCGATTTCAATCTTAAAAAGAGTGGAAGGGGAGAGAAAATGAATCTTCTGTTTCCAATGAGACAAGTATATGTTTGCTTCTCTTTCAGATGTTCAGGTGTGCTAGCCATCTCCGAATACTTGTTAGTGACTAGTTCGGACATCATTATGGTGGACTACCTCTCTTTGGTTGGTGAAAGTAAATTACAGCTTTACAAAAGAAGCTTTCTTAATCGGCAATTTGGGAGGGCACTTAGCAATTATTAAAATTCCCCCCCCCCCCCATACATCATCCGATTTGATTGACGTTTAGAACTAATATAGAGAGCCACAACTTTTACTACATATATTTTTAACCAATCCCGTTAAGCTCACGCCTTATTTGACCCATTTTGAAAAAAATGTAAATTCATAATGATGAAATTGGCCAAAAAATGAGTACCACATAATAACAAATATATGTAACTACTACGATAATTAATAAAATATATAGTTTTTTATGATAGGAATGCAGCCTGGGTCATTTGTTCAGAACATTTCATTTTGAAATCTGATAATTGCTAGAGGCCCGGGTTCAATTCCCAATCGAGTTACCTCGTAAATTTTCTGAGAATTTATATTTTTGTTTCGGAAATATATATTTTTAATAGTTTGAGTTTATCTTAAAATATATTCAGAAAAATCTCATTCTAATCAAAAAAAGTTTGTCTTCAAAATTGAGCTTATAAAAATGCAGTGTTATTAAACATACCAGTAGATTATAAAATACGAATTATTTGACACTAAATAAGTTAAGCCTTATTAAAAAATAATATACAGTTTTTTAAAATTAGGTTACAATTAGAGCATTTTAATAAGCAGCTACATTTTTAAAGATTCGTCTTTTAAAAAAATTAAAAGTCTGTTCTTTTAGGAAACAAACACCTTTATTCTATATAGTAATGATATTTACTCTCTATAAGAAACTATTTTTATCTTTAGTGCATGGAACAATCTCAGTTAGGAGCACCTTTGGGTAGACAGCATGGAGAAGTAGTTGGCATCCTGTCACGCTTAGAGAGAGACTCTGGTAGTAATTCCTGCTCGGAGAGTGGTCGCTTTGCGTACACATCTCTGGTCTGGATTCTGAGGTCTATCGTAACCCGATGGTCCTCAATGGCAAACCACAGTTGCGGAGGAAGGCCCGTCACCAGGCCCTAGCAGACTCTAGACTAATATCAAGTCGCCGTTTACGAGGGTAAAGAAGAAAATTAAATTGAAGTGTTTAGCCAGCCGTATAAATCGTGAAGCAGCGGGTTTGGTGCTGGTCCAATTGAAGGCGAAATATATTGTGGAATAAATGAGGCAATGCAATGCGTCCTATAGGAAGCTCAATGCTGGATCACCGTGGCTCGTTGTTAGTGTGGCGGAAAATTTCCCTGTCCTTCAATGAGGGCTCGACAAAAAGCATGAACTAGCTTTCTATAGTTAGGTGGACACTATAGCAGCAATGAAGGAGTTCTAGCTGTTCAGTAAATGGTTAGGTTCATTGAATATCTTGTAATCAAATAAGAAGAATCATAAAAATGGTACAGGAGGTAACCTCCATTCAAAAACTGGAGTCACAAAATTAGATTTTTACAACTATTTTTTCAATTAAAGTCAGGGTCTGGTTTACATTGTATACCCATTGTAGAGTATCATTTTTTTCTATCCAGTGGTACAAAAATCAGTTTTGATTTTTAACATGATTAGAGCCAACCTAATTTTTACGTCGTTGTGGGGGCAATATAGACTTTGAACCTTAGTTATATTCCTAGGATATCAAGCAACACACATTTACTTAACAAACATTTAAAAAAGTCAGTCAATTAATTAATATTACATACTTTGTGAATAACCACCTGTCTAGTTGACTCTGCCTACAGCGTAGGATTTTGTTTCAGAAGAGGTATCAAAGTGGAGATGTGATTATTGAGTTCGATGACCCAGCTATGAATAATCTGGATGACTTGGAAGATGCTCAGGCTAAAGGAGGTACTCGTCGCCTACTACTCGTACGTAACAATGAAGGGGCTCTGCTCTAAGGCCAATATGCTAATTTGTCTTTGGATGATGACTAGGACGCAATCTGAACTGGAATTGGATTATTAGTTGTGTGGAAATACGAGTGAGCCTGTACATTGTTATCGTGGGGGCCGCGCTAGAATACACATGAGAGGTCATAAGAAGCATTTTGTGAACATTTAAAAACAATTTTTGAGGACCCAAAGAAGTTTACTAACATGCATGAACCAATAGTTATTTTAATCTACATTTTAAGCAGAGATGTGATTTTACGTTTTTATACTGAATTGCGGATTTTGGAAATATTTTTATTGTAACTATTTATAGAAATAGGCTACTAGCATTAGAGTTAGTTTATCTAAAATACATTGCTTACTTATTCTATTTATCAAATGACACCTGAACCTTTAGTTGTCATTTGATAAATAGAATAAGTAAGCCATGTATTTTACTAACCCTAATGCTAGTAAAATCAACGCTATAAAATCAATGAAATCAACAATTCTCTCTAAACCTAACTGGCCAGTGTGATTGTTGGGACTTCTGGGACATATAAGAGAAATTTTAACCGCATAGAATTATTCAATAACATTAAATTTTTAAATTGTCAAATTCAACTTTATCTTAGAGCTTTTGGCTCGAAATCTGTTATTTCTCTACATCTAAAGCATTAACATCACAATTGAAAACCAAAAATACAATTTATTATCTCAATTTACTTCAAAAACTTCTGGTTAAATTTGAACACAAGTCTACAGTAGGGTAGAGGTGTTGACTAGTAAGTGGAGTCAGCTTGATGCCATGCTAATTATAGAATGTTCGTTCCAGAAAATAAAATGAATGTAATTGTAAGGAGTCTATTTCTATGATTGTATTCTATTGATTTTTATGGTAAATATAACAGTTATTTTCATCATATTAAATATTATAACAATGAATATAACTTATTTTTCTTGACTCTCAAATGTGTTTCTATTAATATTGAATTCTATTGCGCAAATATGGATTTTTTAAATTTGTAACCGTAAGATAAATAACCTATTGTAAATTTCAAAATATATTTCTATAGGTATTATTGTGACATTGGTGAAAATCAAGTGGAATTCCAGAAAATGTATTTATAGGCCATGAAAGACACATTTTATCCCAGTCACATGCTTGATATGAAAGCACCCTGTAATATGTCTAAATCTGACATTAGTTAAGTGAGTAGAAAAAGTAAAACCTTTAAATGAAATCAAACCATAAATTATTTTTTTAAATAATCTAATGATGTAAGAATGAATTAGCACTTACATTTTGTATGACATCTATTTGAAAAAAATTGCGAAAAATATATACAATTTTATTGGCAAAATCATTGTATTGGTTTATGTGGATTTACCTCCAGCAAGCATAATGCGTTTGATGAATGCAAAAATTGTTTACAGTAATTAGACTAATTTAATGTTTACCTATGTTACACATCACACAGGGGTTTCAATACCAATTCCATTTCTCAGTCTTCTTTCAGATTTACAAAAATTGATGAAGACTTAATGTAATTGATGGTGTATCTTATGCAGCATAGTTTAAAATATATCAAATATAAGCAAATAAGCTTCATTTTTAAAACAAAAATTAAAACGAGAATTTTCAAAAATAACTGTTTTTCCATATATCGCTAAGTCCGTATTTTTAATACGAGTTTGCAAAATCTAAAAATATAAAACAAGATTTCATTGTGATGTCTAATTGTAAGTCTTAGACTGGAATTCCTATAACTTCCTCAAATTTTGGAGGCTCTCTCACTCGACCGAGGAACACCTCCAAATCATATGTAACTTTCTTTTCGTTTTAGAGGAGTTTCTCGAGCAAGCCCTAAAAACACTTGAGCGAGTAATGAATTAATTTCAGCATTAAAATATTGTTGGCGATCAATAATTTTGTTCTTTTCATAACTATAATAATTAAGAAAAGTAATTATTAGTACTTTAGAGTTACTAGATTTTGAAATATAGTAAAATTTTAGTTATTAAAAGTATGGATTTTTAGCTCTTTATAAAATAATTTCAGTAGTTTAATTTAAAAAGTAAAACTAGAGATAAAACTAATATTT
>JAUYWI010061733.1:0-15784 GCA_034780595.1 Parotoplana pacifica | reverse complement strand
TATCGAATGCTTTTTCATAATCTATGAAACAAATGAATATTGGCTTGTTGGCATCTAAGTACTTTTCCATAATAACTATATATTGTATATATTATTTTAGACATTTTTCTCAGCGCTTTGTAGAGCTGACTTAGCTAGAATATTTGAAGGTAACTGACTTATACCTACCTACTAAAACTATAATTTTTACTTTTTTTATTTCAGTGTATTTTTTTAAATTCCAAAATTAATCGTTTTTTTTATTTAAAAGAATATATCTAAACCTACGGTAGTAGGTTGTTAGCTCATGCAACCTACATACAGTAAAGTTTATTAGGATATGACATCAAAGGTCACTTTTCGGACAGCCTGCCATTTGAAAGCTATTTAACATTTTGATATAATTCTTTTTTTATCGTGTAGTACCTTCGACACTTTCAGTGTATTTTTTTTAAAATTTCAAAACTAATCGTTTTTTTATTTTATTTAAAAGAATATATTATATAAAGGTTTTAAATCAATGACCAAGTAATAATGATGAAGATTATTTTGGTTAACTTCATTTTTCATTAGATTCAAATTCAAAATACATTAGTAAAATAACATACATTAAAAGTTAATTTTTTTCTGGTGAAAATTTTCATGATTTATTAACTACCAACTATTGAATTAAAATTTGTGACTTATGATAATATTTAATAATATATGAATATTTGATGGAAATTATTAAATGTGCTTTAATGTCTAAATGAAATTGTGGCTCTTGGTGGCTTTAGGACTCAAGTATTTCATCAAGCCTAATGTTGTTTTTTTAATTTTTAGGTCTTCGTATTATTATTGAATTACGTGAAGCTCGTGTTAATGGTTGTGTTCTTTTGGCTTATTTCGAAACAAATGCACGAGACTTTTTTTGTCCCATCACTGATTCTATGTGTTGCACTGTGAATAGACCTCTGATTATGAGAAAAACTTGTGACTTTCCAGTAGGTAGTTATTTATATGTTGAATAGAACAATGCATACAGTGGAAGAGGAGTATTATAAATACTTTCAAGGAAATTATCAGTTGAAAATAAATCCTATTTCAAATTTAGTTTCATAGTTATATTTAATCACTTAACATGTGGAAAATATACACGACAAATTGTTACATACAAGCTCTTTAGTATTTTAAAAATTAAAAAATGAGTTTTTAGAGTAGAGACTAAAAAGTATATTTTGAAATATGTACATATAATCAATTAAAGTTTTTAAAATGATATGGAATAAAAATTCTACAAACAAAATGGTACAAATAAACAGAATTATATATTATATTATATGAAAATTTAAGTTAACAGGTATGTGTTAGAGAAGATAGAGAAACAGACTATTGCACTGTCTCTAATAAATATAGTAGGTACCTAATTAAATAATGTCAAAATTGCTCGGATATTGTAAATCAGTCTTCAAAATGTGTAACTAGAAATGAATCGAGTGGCAAATAATTATATACGCCCTTCTATCACATCTGCTTACAGACTTAAAAGGTGAACAATATTTTTTATGCTGCATATGTATATGTTTCTTTAAATACCTGTAATATTTTTTTACAAATGAATTGACACCCTCTTATCCAGTGGTAAAATAATTGTGCATCTCATATCAATCTACTTACAGACTTAATATGTGAAGTAATTAGTTTACGCTATTTAGTATAAAAACTAATTGTTAGAGGTTATATCGGCCCCATAGAGAGCTACACTGCTGTTAACTAGGTGATTAAATATATACATAAGTATAGTATAAATTTAGTAAAGTGTTTTGTTATTGCTGGAATGTTTTAAAACTATTTTCTCAAAGTTTAGAATATTTTATTATCTATCTTTCATATTTTAGGGACCAACTCCTAAATTAGAATGTCATCGATCTTTGAGAACCAGACAGACCTCAGTATGTTTTTTGTACATTTTTATTAACATTTCGGGAAATTGTGCTAAACGATCATTTAGAAATATTCTTTGATTTTTATAGTGACATATTGTAATTGCAATTATATTACTATTTGAAATAAAATTTTGATAACATTCAGTACAATATAATTTAGCACAGCAACGGAAGTTCTTTTTAAATTTACGAAGATTAGATATAAAAATGACACTTTTGTTGCAGATATAATAAAAGAATTAAGGAAGTGAAAAAGTTTTGAACAACTACAGATAAATAAAATTCAACATATGTAGAATTGTTTATTACGACATGTTTCGATATTTATCAATTTGGTAAAATTAAAATTGGCGATACAATAATTCCAATAAGTGTAGGTAAGTGTACTATTTCAATGTATAGAAAAAATACTTTTGCGGGTTTAATGTTGAATTTTTTTTGAGATTTTTGTCCTTTTAACTGAAAACTTGGTTTAATTTTGTTGTCTTATTCATGGAGCATAATGTTTATAAAGAATTTTCCAAACTATTATAATTTTTAAAAACAATTATTCTAAACGTATTTTTCAACAATGTGTTAACAACTTTCTTTGTAATTTAATTAACGTATATTTATAGATAAGTCTACTAATAATATAATTTTTGTTCACCATCTTTTGCCCAACATTTATTTATTTTTTCAAACAATTTATCCTTCATTTTAAAAGTTTTTAGACATTGATAATTCTATTGTTTTCCAATCGTTTAAAGTTAAAAAGTATTTTTTCTTAAAATCAAAAATTCCGATTGCGCTTAAGTAAATCTAATTTTCTGGTCAGCGTGATGCCGTTTTATTTTATCTCGTAAATCAAAACGCCACTTTAGTTCAATTAATAGTCATTTATTAAACTATACTACTTGTAGAGATAGTTTCAGTTTAAACCTGTTTTTATTGTTTCATCTGGTAATTGTCATGTTGACTGTAAAATGATGGAAACTTTTTTTGAAAATCGTAATCCTCCCCTTAACATCATTTTATTTAATAATTGTTCTTATTTTTATCTCATTATTCTAGTGTGTTACGGCGTTTAGGTGTTTTCTCCATTGACTGTGTGTTTCCACCTCTTTATTATTCATACGTTTTTAAATTTGTTTTATAAACTGTATTCATTTTAAATTTGTATCGACAAATTAAATTTTAATTAATTTTATCTGCTTGATAAGGATATTTTGTCAAATGTCGAAACATGTCGTAATAAACAATTTTTCTACCTATATGGAGTTTTAATTATCTGTGGTTCACAAAAATATGTTTGAATTTAGACACTCTCTATCATTTGAATCTTGATTTCAATTTTGTTTGTAATATTTTATTTTAGTGTGAACCGTGTGATCGGTGAGTTTTTGTTATTTTTCAATTAAAAACATTTGAAAAGCATTAATTGTAATATTTTCTATTATTCAAGGCGGGTGGTGACCATAAAAAGAAGTCAGTATAATAATAATACCTAGTTACATCATTTGTGTTAGATACTTTTTTGTAGGTAATTACTATTAGGTAGTTTGTTTGATCTCCAGCTTATCACCTGTTTATTTAGATTTATATGTTTAGTTTTAGTTTATAGTTTGAATAGAAATAAAACAAAAACACTATTTGTAAATTATTTGACAAGGACTGCTCCTGAAGTAAGGCTTGTCAAATAAATTTTAAACTATATAAACCGACAGGTAATTGTGCTTGTACATAAAGGAAATAAATTTATCATGAGTGGGACCTCTGTATTTACTTCCTTTATGTGGTAGTCAATCTTAGGTTGTGTATTTTGTAGTACCCAGTTGTTAATTTTCAATACAATTGGAGCACTGTAATAAATGCCATAGCATTTATTATTTTGTAGTTTTATTTTTGTTTTAATTTGACTAATATTTTTTGATAATGTCTAAGGCGAAATATCAAATTTGATAAATTAATTCGGTATTTGTATTTTGTATAATAAAAGCGAATTTGGTTTAATACTTTTATAAAGTTAGTGAAATAAAAAACAACGACCCGGTTTGTGATCCAAAAGGATTCAGATAAAAATATTTATGAATTAATATAAAAAAAAGTATTACGACCTTAGTTTCAGATTACTATCAAAAACAGTTCAAAAGAAATAGAAAAACAGAAATTAGCGACCTAGGTTTCAAGTTATTTAATAAATCTTCTTCAGGCTAATAAATTGACTTGTATAATAATTGAACAATACAATTTAAAAATAGGAATAAAAATTGATAGTTCAAAATTATAGAGAGAATTAAAAGTAATAAAAATACAAATAAAATTAACAAATGGAAAATAGAGAAAATCAAGGAAAATTAGTTTAGATAGATGTATGAAGTAAAATTTGAAGGCACAGAGACTTATGATGATGCTATTTGATAGAGAAATGTGTAGCTTGATGTTGATGGATCTGATAAAAAAAATTAAGATCTTCAAAGTGCAACCATTTATTCCTTTAAAACGCTTGGTGTAGTGTCCTGATTAAAAAATACTGGATAAAAATAAGCTGTGCAGTCGTTAAAGGTGATGATCATAGAGTAATGAAAGGTATCTAATCCTTACTCATATGGTGATGATATTGTTTAAGTTGATAGGTACTACTAACTTGCAAAGCTGTTGATGAGAGTTTCTTTTAAATCACATAAGTTGTATTATTAGGAATTTGTGATTGTTAATAAAATTGATTTTGCTTTGTCCAGAAGATGAACAATTAGGACAAATCCATTCTTTAAGTACCTATACTATGGTTGTTAATAATATCATTGATGTAGGTATTGTGTTTTGTAAATATATGGGTAGAAACCAAATATTTCAAGACAAGGAATTTTGTTGTATGATTTTTGAAATGGTTTAGGAACCAATATGTTTCTGTCGTATCTTCCTGTCTGTATTTTGCGATATGTGAATTTTCTTTACAAAGTAAATTGTACAATGGTGATGAATTAACTTATTTTTTATATCAGAACATAATGCTTAGTGAAAGGTTGACATATTTTACTATTAGTGAAAGATGTGTTGGATATCATCATGTTGCAGAATTTTCTAATATTAAACAAAAAGGTTTGTATTCTTTTGATTGGAGGTATGTATTAAGAGTTTATTTTTGGGTTCAATGATATTGTTAGATGTAGCACCACGATTTCTGTTTTCACTACTTAATTAACTATAATTGGTATGATTAAAAGTTTACTAGTAAGTTTTATGTTAAGAGATGAAGCACTGTGAGTTTTGTTTTCCAATACTATACTTGAAGAATGGTCTTGTCCTAATTGTTTATCTTCTGGACAAAGCAAAATCAATTTTATTGACAATCCCCAATTCCTAACAATACAACTTATGCGATTTAAACAACAGCTTTGCAAGTTAGTTGTACCCATCAACTAAAACAATATCATAACTTTTAACGACTGCACAGCTTATATTTATCCAGTATTATTAACCAACATTGTAATTCATTTCAACCAGGCCACCACACCACGCATGTTTCAAAGGGTAAACGGTTGCACTTTGAGGATCCTATAATTTCTACAAAAGATCTATCAACACCAAGCTATATACATATTTCTCTATCATCATATGTATATACCTTCAAATTTTACTTCATACATCTATCTAAACTAATATATTCCTTGATTTTCTCTATTTTCCATTTGTTGATTTTATTTGTAATTTTATTATATTTAATTTGCTCTATTTTTAACTATCAATTTTTATTCCTATTTTTAAATTAATCAGAAGAGAAATACTAAACCAAACATAGGCGTTACTGACATCCTATTCCCCAAAGTACATAGTCAGGTTAGAACCAGGCATTTCTGGATTGAGAATCGAGTGTCCAACCACACGACCAGCGTCAGGGATGTAACCAGACATACGCACAGAGGCACATGCGTACTTTTAATTCTGAAAAGTGCGTCTTTATTTTCGAACATACACTGGAGTTAAATGATTATTTTATCTAGTTCCAATGATATTGAAAATAATAATAAGTAAAACCTTGTATAGATGAACTATAGTGTTAATGTACACTATAATAATAACTTAACAAACACTGTATGTGTTTTTTGACTCTCGCATTTCAGAAAGTTGATACTGATTTGATTCAGGCCACGAAGGTAGAGCATGTTCTTATCGAAAGTCTGCAAGAATACACAAACTGTGATGAGAAATGGAATGCACTCTATGGAGATGCTGAAAGAATAGCAACATCAATCAGTACAATTCCCAGTGTGCCACGACAAGCTAAATGGCAACTTCACCAAAAACAATCCAGAGTATGGAAATGAATCAAAATACTGGAAAAGAGTAGTATTTCTTCCATTCATTGATCACATAACCACTGAAATGATTGAATGATTACTCACTCCATCACCCCTGTTTCAGATACAGAAACTTCTTCCATCTAATGTATCATTTACATCATCACTTACTTCAGAAATTCTCCAACCGTATGAAGTCGACTTACCTAACTTATCCACGGTTGAAACAGAATTAACCAGATGGAAAAATTAATTGCTGAGTAACCCTCAAGGGCAACGACCAACAGAAACACTAACAGACAATCAATAGCGTTGATTTACAATACTATCTCAATATCGTGTCTGCTTTCAAACGTTTCGTAACCTTGCCAGATTTTAAAGAGTGAGTCATAATTCTTCGTACTGAAAAGAATCTATAACAATATATTCTAAATATAAATAACAAGAAATATATATTATAAGATGCAATATATATGTATGTATAATGTTTTTGAGTAACAAACGTTTATACCAACATTATTCATATCATAGAAATTCACTCAAAGAGACCACCATCATTGTCCAAACACATCTGCAGACGCTTAAAAAATCTCTGAATAACTTGCTGTGTTTATCAATGGGTATCCTGTTGATCTCCTCTCTTATTTGATCCTCCAAAGTATTAATAGATATAAATTTTATATCGGGTGGATTAAAAACTCTTGTATGAAGGTCAAACAGAACCAACAGTCACAGGGAGTGCAATATGGTGACCTGGCAGGCCACTCTATGACATATCTTCCTATCTAAAGGTCTTTTAATTTAGTGTCTAAGATTTGTCTTGCAGCAACTGAATAATGACAGAATGCACCATCTTGCTGATTAAATTATATGTGATAGTCTTCTAAAGTATGATGCAACTTTTTGGTTCAATACTTCACAGTATTTTGCACCATCCACCGTTTCCCTTAAAATAATTAAGTCAATTAAACCTGAAAACAAACTGCAAGTCCGTACAGTTACTGTATGAGTTTTTCCAGAGTCCTGAAATTTCTGAATAGGATTTCTACGAGACCAAAAAATGCACATATTGCTTATTTACATTACTAGTAAGACTAAACAAGCACTTGTCGGAAAAAGTAAGCTTACGTAAACATGCTGGTCACGTTGAAATTTATTGAGCATTGTTTTACAGAATTCCTTTTGTCTGTCATCCTCTCTATCCATAATGTCTTGACAATATGTTGGTTTATAAGGATGCATCTTTTCATTCTTGAGAATCCTACACAGTGGTTTGTGAGATATTTAATTTGTTAGAAAGGCGCTGGGTGGATGTGGTAGGAACATTTTTGACTGAAAATAAAACTCTTTTCCGATTTTCAATGCCAGATACTGAAATTTAATGACCAGCATGTGACCTGTCCCTAGATAATGAACTTGTTTGCATTAATTTATCTTGTCAAAACAGTGGATTAGGAAGGTGGTTCCTTGTGACACGTTACTTGGAATCTTTATTTGCTTTCTTTATAACCGAAACCAGAAATAAAAGCAATGCTGTAAATGTTACTTTTTCATGTATTTCGTAAACCATGATAATTTAGTGATGTGAGTGATAAGAATACACAATCAATAACTGAAAATCTATATCTAGTGGAATGCATGAATCAGCCAATAAAAGTTTGCGATGACAACACCATCGGCGATTTCTATGGCCAACTTCAGAACTGCTTTATACAACACCCCCAAAAAGATGTAATCATCATCATGGGTGACTTTAATGCAAATATTGGAGCTAATAATGTGATGAAAGATATTACAGGCCGATATGAACTGGGCTAGCAAATTGATCCAAGTAAATACCTAACTGACTTTTGCATTCGAATGGACTTTCTGTGACCAACACAATGTTTCAGCAACACTCTATAGACGTCTGTACGCTTGGACTTCGTCGCCTGATGGTAGAACAAAGAATCAAATTGACTTCATCTTAATCCACCAGCGATGGAAATCATTCATCAGCAACATTCAAACCTACCCTGGTGCTGATCACAAATCCTCATTGCCAAAATGGAACTCAAACTGAAGGCAACAAAACGTCAAGCAATGGTAACCCGGCTAGGTGCAGGAAACATCAACAATTCGAGTTCAAGTGAGCCACAAGATCCAAGCCCTCTTAGCCCTTGAGGAAGAACAGATGACATTATCGGCTAATTTAATTCCTGAGATCTATCATAACGAATAAAGTTGGTAGTGCAAAAGAATTGAAAGTCAGGATGGCAGTCGCAACGAAAGCTTGCGCTGACATGAATAAGCTTTGGAAATCTCATAACTTCTCAATCGGCACGAAAATACGTCTCATTAACTCGCTGGTCTTCAGTATTGCGCTGTATGGCTCACAAAGCTGGACTCTGACCGAAGACAAAACCTCTCGTATCAATGCTTTCGAACTTTGGTTTTGGCGTTGTATGTTGCAAATCAGCTGGCGAGATCGGGTCACAAATGTCGACATAAGGATGAAAGTAAAGAATTCTGATAGCTTGGTGTCTATAATTAATGCCCGAAAATTGCGTAATTTTAACTACATAAAGAAAAGAGGATCGGACAGTCTCTAGAAGACTGTTATAGATGGGAAAATGGATGGTCGCGGTAGCAGAGGTCATCCAAAAATACGGTGAATTGATGTTGTCAAACAAATGACAAAACTGAAAAGCCAACAACTCAATATGGTGACGCTGGATCGGACGCGATGGCGAGAAGGAATATTGGAAGCCACGAGATGACGACAGACGCCGTGATCGACTCCACAGACAAGATAAAAAAATTCACTAAATTGAAGCCGTCGATTGTCGTTTTCTTCATTCAAAGCATGCAGACTACGTGGACGGTAATGTTTTAAGCAAAGTTCCTTTATATCTCGACCAATGCTTCTTCTTGGTATCCCGAGTTCTTGAGATGCTTGTCCTTGAGATTTGCGTATCCTACTATTCGGAACTCCAACAATTACCCCCAGAGACTCTTAATTCGGACCCTGTGAAAGTGTTAGAGTTGGCACGGAGGGCTGTGGACCACAAGGTCCCCCATATGGCCTAGCGGTCGAGTGGCATCGAAACAAACAAACAAACAAACTGTGGACATAGGCTGCAGCTACAAGATCATAATTGTAGCCAATCCTCGAAGTACGTGGTATCCCGGTTCTAGGAGCATCATCTACAGACACTGTTTCTTCAAATTTTGAAATGAGAGAAAATATGGTTGAATTTGAAGGTTGCTGTGTAAGAAATGGGTGGTGCCAGTTATCCGTTACATGTTTATAACCCTGGTTATGGTAGTCTTTTTTTATAACATACACTTTTTTTACTAACTTGCAATCATCGTGGTTGATCCATGTTTAAATGGTAAAATAGTCAAATTGTAGAGTGAATTCAGAATAAATTTATTTATTTATAAATCCATGAATTTAAATCGATATACATAACTAAAAACTTTATATAAATCATAGAAATAGATGACCTTAGAATGTCATATCAAAAATATTGTTTGGGTTCGGTGACTTTTGCGCCACTCTGCCATTCATATTATATGGTGGACTGGAAAAAAAATCTGCCGAACAATTTGTTTTTGTTTTTCTGATAAATTGGGTGTTTAAGCATTTTGAGATAGTGGTGCGTACATTCATAAAAAGTCTGGCTACATCCCAAGCCCTCTGTACAAAGGAATAGGTGCTTAGAAACATTTTTATACCCACAGTAACTACTGGAAATAGGAAATAGTTTGCTATATTTGTTTTGGTACGGGAAGCACAACTACTTATAAATGATCAGACAAATGCAAACATGAACAGAACTTGTCCCAAATATTTACATACAGAAAGTCAGGCTCAGATAGAATAAACCAAATATGTTCTGCAAGTAGTATATGAAATAAATAAGAAGCGAAATACCAAACAAACATAGGCGTTACTAACATCCGATTCCAGTAGCGGATTTAAGGGGGACCAACCCTCCCCCCTCATATTCTATTATGAGCGCCCCTGCTTGTTGATCATATTCCTGCGTCTCTGGTATCAGTAGAGTATACCTACTAGTAATCAATTTAAAAATAAGTTGGTACGCAGTAATGTTTAATTATTTTAAGAATTTTCGGATATTCTGCTTTTATGTAGGAAAATTTGCAATGAATAATAGAGATTTATACATAGGTTATACTACTGTCGTACCCCTACATACAAACGGCTCACTAAGTGATACACAAGCTCGCTTTTGGTGTTGCCAATAGAAATCGGAGTGGGTGCTTTCTTCAGTAAATCAGTGAACGGTTAGAGACCCTGGTTAATGTATTGATTGTTATAATATTAGAAGTGCATTTTAGAGCGGTAGACTAAATTTCAGTTGAAAGTATAAAAGTGAGTTATAAATTTTTTTTCTTTTAATTAGTTAATCATATTTCTTGTCATATCACTCCTTATTTAGCATAAATATGAGTACCTACTTTATTAACCTCCGTGGAAAGGAAAATATTTATGTAACTATTAAAATTAAAAATCTATAAAAACATAAATACTAAGGTAAATTCTGGCCAATTTTTTTTCAAAATGATCAAAATTTAATTTGCAAAAAATGGTGTATAGGACATTGCTGTGTGGCATAAAATAAAGGAGATATGGACCTGCAAAAAATTTAACATTTTTATTTAGTCATTTTCTATTAATGAGGTACATCATAGGCATCTAGGTTTTTACCATAATTCAATTGTTTTATCACTTTCAGGAAATGCCCTTAAAAAGAAAGCTATCAGGCGCCGATTTTAAGAATGCAAAGAGAAAGAAAATGTTAGAAAATGATACAAAAAATGTCAACGGTTAAGCACTACCCATTGTTGCCTTTTCAGAAGCTCAACACAACTGCAAACGATTTTTCAGTAGCTTAATTCTAGCCTCGCCTCTACCCGACTCTTCAGTGGCTCAACACTTAACTACACTCGACACTTCAGAAGTTGAATCTTCATCGGGGTGTGACTCTTCAGAAGCTGAATCTTCGTCTGGAAGTGATTCTTCAGAAGCTGAATATTCGTTTGGAATCTCCTTTTCTGATGCAAACAGCCGTGATTCTGTTGGAAATACATGTCTTCCATTAAATGACAATGTAAAATTTCAATTGATAAATGAGCGTGTACCTGGACAGTAATTTAAAATTTCTCGAGAAAAATTACAGGGACCAATCGTGTTCAGGTGGAATAAAGCGTCGATTTTGTCAACGAGAATAGTTTAAGACATTCTGCTTTGCAACATATTCCAAAAAGCAAGGATGGTATTTATTGTATATGTTGTGTCTTTTTTCCCCGTAAATCTACAGAAAGGTCAAGGGCAAATATTTTAATTTTGACATGCCACAAAAACTGGAAATAGCGAAATCAGATTTGTAGAAACAATCATGTCTAGAAAACCACAAAATCTCACAACATTGCATGGAGGAGTTTTTAAAAACTCATCAGAATCCGACAGAGAGAATAGATGTGAATCTGTCTGCAACATCAACTGATCTGGTAAAGAAAAATCGCCAGAAATTAGAGTGGATCATCAAATGCATCGAATTATGTGGTTGATTTGGAATTGCACTTTGCCAGCACAGAGACGATAGAACACCAATTAATTGGAAGCGTGGGAATTTTAAATCATTGTTAGCTTTCAGAGTGGAATCTGGGGACACAATACTTGGAAACCACTTGGAATCATGTGCAGATAATGCCCGTTGTGATTCCATAACGGCCCAGAATGAGCTACTTCAAATTATAAAACTCTATATTCAAGATGAGATTGTGAAAGAAATCAAGGAACAACCAATCGGCCCTTATAGCTGATGAAGTGACTGATTCTTCTGTCACAACAATTGGGAATTGTCCTGTGATACACCAAAAACTTATTGAGTAGGTATGTCGATTGTGAAACTACATATAACTAGTGCAGCTTTGTTATAGAATCCCTTGGGTTGAATGTATATAATTGCAGAGCTTGCACATATGTATAATGGGTGCAGGAAACATGGCTGGCATAGGAAATGGATGTTCAGCTAACTTTTCTCGAATGCTCCATATTTTCATTGCTTGAATCATGATTTAATTTTAATATCAAAAGCGTTGGAAATCCCAGAAATAATTTGCATGTTATCTGTCATTACTGCAGTTGGTATTTTTTTAAAGTACTCACCTTAGCGACAAACCTGCTGTCAGCAATATATTGAGGCTTATAGTCTAATAAATGCACACCCAATTTCAATCAGTATAATCAACTTCTCTGCTCAACAAGATAGATCAAAAGACACACATCTCTATTTGATTTTGAAATTTTGTATTCACCGTTGCATCCATGCCTGAAAAATATACAATCTAATTTAGAGCCCTAAAAACTGGGGATTCTAAAACAGTGACCGAAACTAATGGTTTGTTATATTTGATTATCTCTTCGGCTTATATTAATGCTTTACAGTGTGCCCGTCATATCTTTTCTTTCACAACATTGGGCAACAACAATGTTACAAAGCCAATCAATGGATATTATCAAAGCCTACCAAGACGTGGATCTCATCCTATCAACATTCAAAGACATTTGAACTACTGCCGAGGTTGCATTCCATAAAATATTTACGTCCCATATAATAACAATGTCTACTGTGGCAAATGTTGGTATTTCCATTCCTCGACGTTGTGGTAAACAGACTTTGCGTAATAAAAGACACCATAGAACACATGAATACAAAACAATTTCGAAATATTTATATGATCTTAAGCATGATGTTTCTCATTCCTGTGTCAGTGGTAACAGTCGAAAGAAGTAATTTCTCATTGAAATTTGTTAAAAACAGATTGAGATCGACCATGGGTGAGGATCGACAAAACGCTCTATTATTATTATTCATTTACAAGGACATTTCCCTTAACATACCAACAATTATTGATCGTTATGCCTCTTCTCATCCAAGACGAATTATTACTACAAAACTATATGTCAATAGCCAGAATAAAACTTACATACACTATACTATATTTCGATCTGTTTCTTTACTTTATTCCAATTTTATATATATAGGCCTATAGGTATGTGTATATTTATATTATCAAATGTTTCTCTTTCAAAAAGCGATGTCATCTTTTAATATACAACTCATAACATTGTATCTTGAACACTGTGAGTCATTTTGAATGTCACCTTCGCTTGTATTTATTTACTAATTTTTCTGTTACCTATGTATTACATATGTTAATTTTGAAATCAGACTACTGTCACAATAAACATCTACATCAAAAACATCAGATTAGTTTTCCATAACAAAGTAAAATTATATATTGATATTTTTAGCGCTTCCTTGGAATAATTGGGCCTCCATTATCTTTAAATCCCAGACCGCGCCTCTATTCTCTAGAGTTCATAATCAGGTTAGAGCCAGGCATCTCTGGATTGAGAGTCCAGTGTCCAACCACACGACCAGCGCACTGTTTCTAAGCGCCTATTCTTTTGACAATACGCTGGTCGTGTGGTTTGACACTGGACTCTCAATCCAAAGATGCCTGGTTCTAACCTGACTATGTACTCTTGGGAATAGGATGTTAGTAAAGCCTATATTTGGTTTGGTATTTCTCTTCTGATTTATTTCATATACTACTTGGTATTTTTAACTTGTATTATTCAATTTATTAGCCTGAAGAAGGTTTATTAAATAAACCGACACCTACATATGTCGCTAATTTGTGTTTTTCTTTTTCTTTTAAACTATTTTACTTTGAATCATTTTATATCCACAATCGATGTCTTTTACTCTGCAATTTATTGTTAAAAACCCTTTTCCAAGAAATATATAAAATTATTGAATAAATCAAAAGTATAGAATAGAGAATAAAAAATTAAATCAGCAGTTGTTAAATCATAGATAATTAGGTAAGCATGTCAAAATTGATCGGTATAAAGATAAAAATAGAACAGTTGATAATGAGTATATTGTAATTCCGAAATAAAAAAATAAACTCTAAAAGAAAAATAAATAGAATGTAAATTTTCTGCTTTATTCGCAATAATCATACATATAAATATAATGTCTACATATTTATATGTATGAATATTGCGAATAAAGCGGAAAAGTTACATCCTATTTATTTTTCTTTTGGAGTTTTATTATTTATTATTTGATAATATAGAATTTGGACTAGGCACAACTAAAACTTTTTAAATTTTAGTTGTTTCTTAATTGGACATTTGATTGTCTTTGATTTTAACAGCTGATCGAAATTTTATATTCTCTATTTTGTATTCTATAGTTTTGAATTATTTAATAATTTTATGTAGGTATTACTTGAATAGTTTTCTCTTAATAATAAATGGAAATCATAGTCTCAATTTGTTTTATTGAATTAATTCATAAATACTTTACAAAATACTAATACAAGTCACAATCACAAGCCAAGTTTGACCAGTACATTTGGTTAGTTTGGATTAAAATTTACTGTCAGGTCTGACTTCTTCACTAGTCGTGAACTTTTTCACGAAAAATTGATTTGGCCATATTAAATCAAAGAAATATCATATTTCACGAAATAAACCACAGAGTAAACAGTTTTCAGAGAAAGAACCATTGTAATTGATCTATGGTAATAAATATACTTTGAATCTTATATACACCTACTTTGAAATGTGTATATTTTAAATCTAATGTATAACCCTAGATCGTGTTATTATGATAGATTACTTTGTAAATGGCGGTAAGTTTAATAATTTATATAATTTAAAAAAAAAATAGATGACAGTTGTGATGAGGAAATTAAAAAAGTATCAACATATTAAAATCAGACGTAGGTGACAATACAAAACTTCTTGATAAGAATATACTTCTGTTTTCGATTCTTTTTGGTCCACTGTTCGGGTTTTATTTTTGAAAGCAGATTTTGAAATATGCTGTTGGTTGCCGTTGGTGCAAGATCAATTATGTTTTAAAACTCATTAGAAATTTGATTGTACTTGATCAATTTTTTGATAAATTTATAAATTAATTACCTAATGTTTATTATATTATTACTAGACCGTGTCCACCAATCTGCAGATCACCATGTATGACTCCTCCTGATTGTCCAGCATGGTCCTATAGAAGTAAGATATGTTTATTGAATTTATATTTTAACATATGCATTATATTAAACTGTCATTATTATGTTAAAAGGAAACTTGAATGTCTTGTTCTGAATTTTAAAATTAATTATTTGCAATAAAATTGGATTTAGACTGTGTTTATGTAATATAATTACAATAATACAAAATCCAATTACATAGTATGCATGTGTACTTTATTTTCTATAATTTGAAACGATCACGCACTAAAATATCTTAGGAAATATTTATTCAAAGTACAGGGTGATCGAAAAGTTCCAGTGCACCAGTCCTGTTATAAGTATGCTCAAAATGATGATCACCATACCTGACCGGGGGACGTGTCTCCCCCCCCCCAAATTAAAAAAAGGAGGGGTCAAGGAAGAAAAGCGGGTAAGAAGAGAAAGGGGAGAGGGTAGAAAGAAAGGCAAAAAGAAGGGCGGGGAGGAAAAGGGGGAGGGGGTAGCAAGAAAGGAAAAAAAGGAAGGGAGGAA
>JAUYWI010061722.1:0-15785 GCA_034780595.1 Parotoplana pacifica | reverse complement strand
ATATTTGTCTCCTGAAATATTGAAAATTATCTTAGTTAACAATATCCTACACCTATTGATAATACATTTTTAATATTTTTCAATTTTGTATAATTTTCCTAATTAGATATGTTTTAATAATAGAGAAAACTTTGAACACTATTAGGAAATTATAATAATAATTCAATAACCCATTTAATTTTTTAAAGTGGTACATTGCAAAATTAACGATCGTTAAGGCAATTTTTAGTTATAAATTATTTATTTTAGATCAATTTTAAGCTGAGCAAACTTATTATGTAACTGCTTTGTTAAAAATCAAATTTAATGTGAACATAAATTATTAAAATGATTTTAATACCAACTTCATTTTTGTGAAGTAAGAAAAGTTTCTTTCATAGATACCTATTGCATATTTTTATGGATAGGTGGTACCTACAAATTTTTTTAGATCCATAAATTTATCAAATTATACGGGAGAATGTTGACCTTCCTTGGAAATTATTTTTGACAGATAGTGAAATAATATTAGTGGCAGGTACCCATATTTAATGATAGAGTTCCTTATAAAATAATTAAATGTGATCTTTATTTTCGAAACTGGTGTGGACAGGTGTTTATGTTTTGTTTGGCCTGTGCGGCGGCTATAAATATTTCCCTATTCTACAAAACGACCTAAGCAAATGCGGCGATGAAAAATATTTTTTTTAACTTTTTAGTCGACATTTTATTTTTATTTCTGTTTATGGTAAATATTAAAATGAAAATCAGGATATATTTAAATGTCATTCAAAGTAAATGAACTAATTAATGCCACTTGTAATTAACCATTAAGTTTAGTAATAATGTTGATAATTTCGTTTTAAATGAATCTGTATTGTTTTATGTCTTTTTGTGAAGCTCTGCCTATATGCTGACCACAGAATGCCAGCAATGTTTATGGTATGCTTGACGTTTAGCGTGATGTGAAAGACAAATTTTAGTCATCGTTTTCTGTGGATCTTCTTTCATAGAATTCCATGTTAGTTTATGCAAGTCGTACTGAATCAACAATGAATGCTAAACCTAATGCATGTAGATTAAAATATAACTCGTCTTTATCTTATTCGATTTAAATAGCACTTTGAAATCTGCATGCGTATACCTAATAAGGAAATTGGTACTCTTTTATTATTTTTTATCCAAAGTTAGAAGTCATTCGGTCAAAAATGTTGTTTAGGTTTTAGCTTGTAACTTTTGGAGATGGTAATTTTTTTGCAAAATAAAATCAATTAAAACTACATTTGAAAAATGTTGCTGCATTTTGTTAGTTGTGCTCCACCAATTGCTAGGCTTTCAATAAATATCTAAATTAATATCATAGTTAAAATCATTGTCATATTAATATATTCCAAACTAAATTTTTAATTTAAAGAAAAACTTTTGACTTAGTTAGTATCTAATGTTAATTTTTACAAAAACCTTTCTATAGACAATAATTTTTTTCTTAATTGCAAAAAGTATTGATATTGCCAATATTGAGATAAGAAACATTGAACCAATTAATACCTACATTGAAAATGTGGATGACATTAAATTGCAACTTTTGGCTTTTACTTTTAGTTTTGATAACTTTGTATTACTGAGTGCCTATGTGAACCTACACACGAAATTTGAAGTCAATCGAACAAACGTCATCCCTCTATCGATTTTTTTCTATAAAACATTCTAAGGTACCACCAAATTTCAGATCAATCCATCCATGGGAAGTATGATATTCTAAGGGGGGTCTAACCCCCCCCCCCCTCTATCAGATGCATGAAAAATAAGGTTATCAACGAAAGGATAACAAAGACATCGTATTTTTTAATTCTAAGTTTTGTATTATAATTATTCCAAATTTGTTTCATGTATGTCTCTATCTTTTGATTACTTATTCATAATTAATACATTTCGTATGACAAGTGGGCATTTCTTTACCGAGCGCATGAGATATTACTTTTTAGATCGCTACTTGAAAGTAATAAACACATTATTGACTGTGAAATGTCCAAAAGTTAATTTAATTTTATATTGTGGTCGTAATTATATCGGAAACTCAATATTTTAAAAGGAAATATACTCTAAAGATCCGAAATCTTTGTTTATCAATTTTCTTATACTTCAAAATAAGTAATGACTAGTAAGTATAATATAAATAAATAAGAAGTGAGTATACCATAGAGAATGAATGAGTATACCATAGAGAATGAATGAGTATCCATAGATAAAATGAATGGGTATCCATAGATAAAATGAGTGGGTATCCATAGATAAAATGAGTGGGTATCCATAGATAAAATGAGTGGGTATCCATAGATAAAACAGTTCCATAGTTCTTTTTGATTTCCATTATTTTTTCTTTTTTTAGAAGGCCGAGAATGCGTCAACTGTGGAGCAACATCGACGCCATTGTGGCGCAGAGATGGCCAGGGGAACTATTTATGCAATGCGTGTGGACTCTATCAGAAGATGAATGGACAGAATCGGCCGCTGATTAAGCCCAAAAGGAGACTGGTAAGACACTTATTGCATGTACCCAATTAGTAAAATCCAAAACCCCCAAAATTCTAAAAATCGTGATGTTTATAACAATAGAAGTATTATGTTATGAAAATGTTACAAATATTTGTGGTCAGAGTGACCGACATGACGTTGGTTCCATTTTGTATTCTTGATCCATTCCAGTTGACCTGTCAGATAAGTGGCCAGTCATGTCAGCATTGTTAATGGTTTAGGTATAAGATGGCATCAACACTTGGCTAATTTTTACTATGTATCTTTTAATATTTCTTATAACAAATCAATACTATGCGAAGTAAAAGAAGATTTGGTGCTAATGGATTTTTTCTTAGTTCATACAAGAGTGGGGGATTATTAAAAGACAATGGGATACGTTATTAAAACCCAGAACATAAATGGTAGCCTGTGAAAATGGTTATATTTTTTGAGATGTTGCTACAAACAATAAGTTATTAATACCTAATATTATCAGTGTGCATAGTTTATAAATTGTCGAACATGTAAATTTATTGATAAAAAACAAACAATTACGTAATAAGATCATGATTTTAATTTCTGTAAAAAGATAAAAAGATAGGCACTCCAATTTGTTACAAAAGTTTAATACTTTAAAATGGAGGTATCAAATTAAATGTACTGATAACATTTTAGTTAGTTAGTACCTATTGCATTTGTTTCTTAGCTTGATATTTTCAATTTAAAATAATAAGCTTGGAAACAAGATTTTTTCTTATGATAGGTTTCAAATTCTGATACCCAACTACTTTAGAAATTCGAGTTCTGTCGCAAAACATTTTGTTGAAAAGATACCAGAATCAGATAACTCAATTAATTAGTGCTGAAATTTAAATTAGACAGCGGCGGATATGAATATGTAGGTATTATAAGAAGGCAATGTATTAGAGGTGCTATTATATTAGTCAATATCAGACCAGGATTTTAGAAAGAAGAGATTGTTGTGGTTAAAAAGACAATGGATTGGAACCAATTTATGATTCACTGCTGACAACCTGAGTCGGAGAAAGTCGATCAATTAATATTAATCTTTGAAGGAGCTAAGCATCGTATATTGAGCATTCCGCATCAACTGATCCACCGTGGCGAGGCGTTGTTGAGCGTCATGGGCGTGTTTTTAGCGGAACCAGCGGGAGACAAATTGTCCATGACGCAATTAGCTTTTATAATATGAACTGCTGGAGGTTGGCCCTAAATCTTTATGTAGATACCTCTGCTTTCCTTGCCGTGATTGCTTTTGGAACCTGATTTGACTCTTGTTGTTGCAATATTGTGCTTGATTTGCAACATATTCTGCGTCTAATTGTCCGTTTATAAATTTGATGAAAGGAGAGCTGACATTTCTCTAAAGGATTAGATTGATAACATCTATGGATGTACCTGAAATCAGCATTTGTTGCTATAGCCTTTTTTGAAGGCAAGATTCTGACGGCAACTTAATATAGAAATATGTTGACATTGTTTTGCTACTTCATCAGATACCTGTACTTATAGAGAAATTTTTAATTTTGAGCCTATGGTGTACATTATTTAGAAATGACAAAAATGCAATTAATTTTCAAAAATATTCAGAGTAACCACTATTTTTTTACTTTTTCAAGTGGTAAAGCTAATTGTTGTTGTTGAAAACCTTTCTATTTTTCAAAACTAATGAATACTTCAAAGACCGAATTTTTTAAATTTTATCTAGTCTGCCTCTCGAAGAACGGGAACAATTTGTTCCAATTGCTGCACAGCTTCCACAACTCTCTGGAGAAGGAATGGAAATGGCGAACCTGTATGCAATGCCTGTGGACTCTACTACAAATTGCACAGTGTAAGTATCTTTACCATTTTGTGCTTCCATTAGTGGTCCTTCGTGACAAAATACACATGTGTATGATGTGTAGATATAGAGAGTGATCAAGAAATATTGCGTTTGTAGTTTGGAATAAAACAGATGAATTTTATGCTTATAGACGCCATTTCCAATCTGACTAGCAAAAAAAGCTATCAATTAACAAAGAATTCATTTTTGTTTCAACTAGAAAGTATTATTTGGACGAGAAAACCTTTATTTCATGTCGGGTAATGATTCAGTGCTTTAGGGTCTTTTAAATATATTTTAATTACCGATTAATACTCGGCAAATATTTTTATAATTTGCATTGAATTAAACAGTAGCTAAGTTAACACATGTGATTTATTGGTTTCTTTGTTGTCGGACAAACTAAACAGGAAAAATGGCCATTTTAGTATTTAATGATGGCAGAAAAAAGTCAATGCTCACTGCTGTAAGTAGGATACGGGTACGTTACAATACATTACATTACCTACTCAAAAACGGGTGCACTTTCTAGAGATTTTAGCTGTGATATGAGTGGAGATATTACAATAATCTATCACACAAAACCATAAAAACCAAACTAGAAATTAATGATATAGACAAAGTCTTGCTTGTTGTTTACATTTTATGAAGAAGTTCCCCTGTTACTGATTTCTCATATTTATTTATATTGGATCATAAAATCGTATAGGTTTTGGTTAAAATAATGTAATAAACAGCTGAAGATTGCCTAAACTTGAATCATGAAACTTAACATTATTATGGGCAATAAATAGACTGATTAGAATACAATTTTGATATAACATACTTTGATAAATTATGTAGGTTATTAGTTTTAAATACCTTTTACAAAAAAAAACATTACCAATAATACTGTCGCCACCAAAAAGCAAAAAAAAGATGAGTGACTAGAAATATTGCAATAATTAATCCACAATGAATGAATCATAAAAAGAGGGGAGATATCTATAAATATTTATGAGAACTAATATTGCCGTTTTTTCTATTGTGTACCTCCTAGTAGATGTAAGTATGTATAAATGTTATGACAATCAAAGGAATTTGAAACGCAACGGGCGAGTGAGAAATATCCATATTATAATTCAATACCAATATCATATCCCAGCCGGCTTTGAAGTATATGATCTAATAAAATAGAAATGTATCATTCACTTCATTCAAAGGCAAGTTTTAAACAATCAGAAATAAGTATTTAGGGTGCCTGTCCTCTGCAAATGGCGCCGTTTTCTGCCGCCGGTGAAGGTGGTGTTTGTTATTAGTGCTAACATAACATAGTGGGTAGGTACACATTCTTTGAGCTTTTTTAAAAAAAAAACTCTATCGGATAAATAGGACATTCAACTCATAATAATTCCATTTACTGTCGTTTGGTGTAATTTTTCAGTGAAGAGAATGAATGTATTATCATACTATTATTAGGAAATATTGGATGCTCTCATCAACAGAGCACAGAATTATTTTGGTCTTAAAGGGAGGAGAACAAGTTTTTCTGTCGTCGAATGATGTGCCAGTTATTTAAGAAATTATGAATGCGAATTTTCATGTATTTCGTTCTCATGAACAATGCATATCAAGATATTCATGTGCTTTTTATGGTATTTATTATGGCAATACATAACATGCCTTGATAATTATGAAGGTTATAGTTTTAACTAACTTTTATAAAAACATTACCATTAATATACTGAGTGTGGTGATATACCTAATCTTTAAAAAGTTTGCTAAAAGTGTTTTATGATTGAAAATAATGATAATATAAGTTTGATAGTATCATTTTGTTGAGTTTTAAGGGCAGAAGAAGGGTAATATTATGATACTCTGAAAAATAGGCTATGGCAATAGGTATTTGGCGTGGTGACTTGGCATTACATAGTTGACATTAGAAGACTGTTTAGGTACCTGTGGGGTTGGCAACAAAAGTTTTTCAGAAACCATTTAAATGCTTGCATATAAATAGAGGGACGGTATAAATTATTGTTGTTATTTTTTTATCTTTTTTGTTGTTTAGTCAATGTAGTAATAATATTAACGTCCTGAGTAATTGCTTCTTTTGTTTCTTGTTGTGTTGTCAGTCTTGGAAGGCCAACAGTTTATTGCTAACACATTACTTAGACATTACAAAATGGCTTCAGCAGCATATGCAGGTTAAATAATTAACACATGCTGTATTTTAAATAGTATTTTAATAGCCCTAACATTTTCACTTACTAAGTACTAAGTTTTACCTACCACAGTGTTAGGCTACAACCCAAATTAATTAGATTTTATAAAGAGATTATGATATTTTTTTATTAAAAAAACAGTCATATTTGTGCCATCAAGAATAAATTGATTTATATCCTATCTAATATGCAATTGTTTTAAATTTCATTTCTAATTACACAATTATTATAATTATCTGGACGTAAAAATATGATCAAGAATAACAGCACAATGTTACAATTTATTTCACTATTTGAATTTGATCTTCCATTTAAAAAAAATCCGAATATCTATAACTGAGAATCTGTCATAAACCATTCAAACTAGAGAATATCATTCTTTGTCGGTTGTTGAAATCCATATAGCTCTCTTCTCTGCCAAAAAAATATTTTAATTATTTCGCGCAATCACAATCTGTTTATCTGTACTAATGTCCATCTTCTTGAGTTTTGTGTAGGAGAAAGGCCATAGAGGAAGTAACTTGCATCCTATTATGGGAAGGGCGTTAGAAGAAATATTTTGCTTACAAAGCGCGAAATGGCAATTTAAGATTTACTTAAATGGATTATCAGAATTCGCCGATTAATGATGAAAGTCTAAAACTCGGGTTTATTAAGAAATAAAATGTTAGCATTGATATCTAAATAACAACTACATATTCGCTTTATTTAGATCCGTATAGGTAGATACGAATCTTATACATGATGAACATTTTGACCGATTATTAGCTAATCAGCTGTATTTTTTAAATAATTTTTGACTAACTTCATTCTTGCGTCTGGGTTACTAATGATAATTAATAATTAATGCGTATTTATCAACCTACTAAATCATTGGAACTCAATTGCACTTTACACACTGAATAACGGAATCTTATCATAGTTTAATATCAGAATACTCCGTCATATTGAGGCAATAGATACGGTCTTATTACATTCACTTGAAAACAGAGCCATGCATTTTTGAGTAGAGGTAATAACTAACTTTCAATTTTACTTCTACTGATCACAATCGTGCCTTGTTTATTGGTACTGAGTTGAGTTTATTGACGCCAAATTTACAGGACATGTATAGGGTAACCAGAGCACCACAGGCTGCTTGCTTTTGCAGAAAGTCTTGACATTTGGCGCTCTCTATATGCACCACCACTTGGCGTCCGACATGTTGGTTTTAGAGGCTCAAGTGTATCGACATTTAACCTAACACTGAACTAATAATATCCAAACACCAAGAGCTATTAATGAAAAGCTTCTTACTTTTCTAGCAATAAATAACATTTAAAAAACGGACTCATTTCTGTTCAATGCCTATCAAAGTGTAGGTATTCTTAAGCTCTCGCTGGATATATTTCATATTGGATATATGTATCATAAATATGTACCTAATACATAATAAAGAATCCGCACGGCATATATATATAGTCATTATTAAACCCATCAATTACCTAACATACCGCTTTAAATCATGCCTTATTAGATAATATTGGTAAGGTATTCAATTACAACCTTTTGTATTATCAACACAATGCTAGTTCTGGCGCCACTTCTACGGATCCGAAACGACCTTTCTGAAAAGCCAGCTCAAACAATTCATGCGAAACCCGTTTTATCTTTTTTAAATTTTTGCACTATTGTTTTATTAGATGTTGTGCCGAATATAGTACAAATACATTACCTAATATAGAGAGCACCTTGTGTTTAGATTAGATAGAAAAGCCTGTGCAACCTCGCATGTGGTCGGTAACGCTTGCCTTTTTGTAATTCAGCATTGATATCATTCATCATCATCATCATAGCCATGGCATAGACATTGAATTGTGAAGTCTGTGGCTGGCTGGCTAAAAGACAACAATGCCACCACATTGTACTAATGCACAATGCCTATACAATAGGCTACCTGAATGACGCCGGCTAAGGTCTCCAGCTTCTTTCTTGAACTCCGGGTGATTAGGTAATATTCTACCGCAAAGTGGGGTGGCGATACCTATACGCTTGTCGCCACCTCTGGCTTCAGGCTCGCCGTCCTCGGCTACTTGGTTGCTTTCAGCGTCTACAGCGTGTCGCCACTACTTTTCTAGATTGTGACAAATATAAGTGGATAATTATGATAATACTGTTGTTCTACCTGCCTTTGGTTGCTTATTAGAATCTCACCAAATTTCTCAAAGTCATGAGAGGGCGGTGGCTAACCCGTCCTTGTGTTCATTGTTGCATTTATTTTATGGCCTGGTCGTCGTGTGTGTAATGTTGGTAAACATTTTTGGTTTCAGTTGTGTGCTTAATGCGTGGGGAAAATGTGTTGTATGCGATGGAAGAACTCACGAAACAGATTAAAGTTTTGTTTTGGGTCATTCTGACTGCCACCAGTTTTTATTGGAGAATTTTAAAAGTACCTTCATCCTCTTAGTGATTGTCTTTGTAATATTAGCCCTATAAGAATGGATAAGAATGGATGTAGGTACCTAATAGGTACCTAGGTATAGCAAATTATTTAAATTATGTTGGGTACAGTTGAAACTCTTTTAGTTGTATCATTTTTATTAATGGTCTCCTGACAAATCAATAATATTTCATGATTGTACTCAGGAGGCTTTTCTGACTCTTACCAAATTGTGTTTATCGAATTTTCCATTTTTGATTAGGCACCTATCTAATTCTATTGTTTTCATTTCTTTATTTGTTTATTTATAATGACAAACGAGCACAAATTTTACAACAGGTGCGTTTGGCATGATACAAAAAATGTTAAAAGATGATAAATATTGATAAAATGCACTCAAGTTTTATTTGGAAAACATCCTCTACAGCTGCTTTCAAGTCTGTATATTAGGTTAACATAATTTCAAGTGGTTTTTCGTATCATTGTTTGTGTCATTTAGGCCAAAATCTTCTACCCAAACAGTAACTTTTAATCAGAAATTTGTTTAAGAAAGAAAATCATTTTAATAGGCAGGCTATTTAAATCTGGTTCCTTGATATTTTTAAACCAAAAAACTAATCTAAAGTTAATTTTTTAAAACGCAAATTATTATAAGTAGGTTAGGTATAAATTAAGAAATTTAACTGCCAAATTAATTTTTTTTGGAGAGTGATGGCGCTGGTTGAAGAGGCTTTTGATTAACTTCATTATTAGCTCTATTGAGATGGAATATCCGCCCTGTAGACGAGCCAAGCAATCACTGTGTGTCTTTCTTTCTTCTTCTTCTTCTTCTTGTGCTGCTGCTGACGACGATCATCTGGTCGGGAAATCGGAAACTGATCTTATCGCTTCTTGTCTCCCTCATCATTCAGTCCAAGCGTTTGTTCCTTCGTTGTGTTCCTCAGCAGTCTCGTCAAACGGCCAGGCGGGTTGCTCGTTGTGCGTCAATCTTTGTTTGTGTGAAACTGAATGTCTTGCATATTGTTGGATAATTTAGAAAATTTGGCGCTTGGAATTCGTTTCAATCGTCGTTCAGAACAACAACAATTACCTATTACCTACCAATTGTGTAGGGGTTATTTTGGTGAGGAATTGCACCGCCAAAGTGGGCTGGCTGACTGGTTGGATGTGTTTTGTTAAAATATAATGGGCCATGTTTAGGTGGTTGACTAAGTGGGTAGCTAATGTCACTTTTGTGGAGATAAATGGCGTCTTTTAGGCCAAAACAGATGATGACAGCAATTATCAATAATGTAACAAAATAAGAACTCTGTTTCGTTTACTATATTGAAGACCGGTGTTATATAAACTATTTAATGTTACATAAAAATCTGTTTTTACTGAAACTTTAGCCGTGATTACACATCATAATGTATCGATTTGGATGTACCGGCTAAAGTGACGGTAGATTGAGTATTAATTTTTAAAAACTATTTTTTTACAATCATAACTATGTATTACGATGATTAAACGCCAGATTGTTCTTTCTTTTCAGATTAGTCGTCCCATTACAATGAAAAAGGATGGCATTCAGACTCGCAATCGAAAGATAGCCCAGCGTGCCAAGAAGAAGGCCAAATCCACTCTCGGCGCTTGCCCCCCTTCGTCATTTGCGCCCTCAGCTCTGCTGCCTCCACCACCCGACCACATGGGCGGCCCTCTTGACATCGACTACCTGAAGCCCTTCGATCGCCTAGCCGGAGCATTTCCAGCTCCGCAATCCCATCAAGCCCACAACGGCCCTGGCTCGCATCATCCCCACTCGCATGGTCTGGGAGGCATGACCCCTGGTCACCCCTACATGTCCTCCTATCTGTCCAGCGGTTCATCGCCTCCAGACTCCACTCATCCGTACTCCCGTATGTCTGGGGCTCCAGGCAGCGGCAATAATGCCTCCGGTCTGCATCCCTACACTCCCCAGCAACATCCTGTCAATTCTCATCTGAGTAGTGGGGGCATGTTCAACCCCAGTGCACCGCAGATTCAGCATCAAAATGTTTCCATTCCTTCTTCGTTTGACCAAATGTTGGCATTCCAGCAGGCTGCAGTTCAGTCCCGACATAATCCCCCGCATCATTCTCAATCCACGCCGGCCTCGATGGCAGCTGCTATGGCTACTGCGGCCTACTTTGGCGGTGGTTCATTGGCTGATATGTGACTTTTAGAAGAACTTTATTTGTGATTTTTATTACTTTTTCTTTACGTGATACAACCTTCGTATATTTTCACTCATTTATTATACATATGCATCATGAAAATGATTTCAAATCTGTAATTATGTAAATAACAATTTTGATTCGAATCAAATTGATTTAAATATTATGTGATATTTTGATTCACATTGAAGCTGATTTACTCTTATTTGATTGAGCATTTCATTATGAATGAATGGTTGCTTGGTTTAAGTCATTTGTTCTGTTTGGTAGCTATGCAATTTGTATGCATTTACTGTTTTAATTCAGTAAAGAAATCCATATTTTAAAAGATAGTTATTTAAAATCTGTTCCACTGGATAATTTTTTTTGATTGATTTAATTTTATATGTATTTATAATTATTCTTTTCTTTGAGTCAAGGAAATTTGTAGTTTGTACTGTCTACTTCTACAGTGATTGAAAATTTACATTAAACAATTATCTACTACTATATCTTGTTAGTAGTCTGTGCAATCTATGGCTAAATATAAAAATTTCTTCTAACGAACTACATATATAGCTTTATAAAATTTAAATCACTGTTTCTCCTATTATGTACAATACATGCTGATTTCACTAAACAATATTGCAATGTAATTATCGATTTGTATACAGTACCTTCTTATACACAAAATTGATTCACTTTTTTGTTAGTGCCTAAATGATTTTGTTTTTTTATGTTGAAATATTCACGCTGATTGTAATTATATGGATACCTAATGTACAAATTTAATTAAAATATACATTTAATTGCTCAATATTAATACGAAAATTTTAGTTTTACACATAAACTCATCTGATGTCGTTGTAATATTATCTTTGGATGAAATATTTAAAAATAATCGATATTTTATATATTGAAGAAAAAAAACAATGACAAAGCTATTCTTGAAAAATATATACAATCGGTGATGGAATAATTTTAGAAAAATATCCATTAGTACCCTTTTTGAAATCAATACCATTTAGAAATATAATTTAATTCCTGCCTACTCCTCGAAAACATTAATACATCAATCAGGCATGAATCCAACATTTTTGTTTAAGGGGGGTGGGCGGGCCAGAAAGGGCACTTATACAGCTCTCCCTGAAAATGTTTTAATTATTTTTTTGCATTCTGAGTCATTTCTTTGTGTGTTTTCAAGAAAGATTCCGTCAGAAAACTAATGATATTATTGATAAAGTTTATCATCATCTTGGTTGGACGTCTATTAAAAAAATAACTGAAGCAAATAATAATACAGCCTCAAAGGTTTTGATAATTTGTTTAAAAATCTATATATTAAAACTGTTAAAGTGCAATTCATAAATTTGAAAGTAGTCAATTCAAAAGTACACATTTAATAAAAGGTACAGTGCGTGTCAAGATATTAAAATTGATAGCTGCCCCCCTTCTCCAGGCCTGCCTCCTTCCCCAAGCCGACCCTCTTCCCAGGAATGCTCGTCACCCAAGCCTATTTCCTTCCCCGATACCGACATGCTTTACCTCTGGTCTCCTCCCGGGTTTGTTATTTTATCTTGTCCCATAAAGGAGACTGTAAGTGTAACGTAATTTTATTCACACTTTTTATAATAATCAAGTGCACTGTGGATTAAAGTGTTTTTTACTTATAACAAATTTTCTAAAAAAAAGTCCAAGGCTGTAGGTACTTAAATATTGGTGTTCAGAGGGTCCTCCTCCGCGTTTTATTTTTAGATTTTTGCATTCTGATTCATTTATTTCTAAGAAAATCTTATAAATGGCAAAGCAATCATGATGATGGTGAGGGTGGGCACGGCCCCCTCTGGATCTGTGCTTACAAATTTCTAGCCAATATCTTTATTTGCAAATATTCCGAATACCAATTAAAAAAAATATATACATATTGCTATTTTTAAATTTCATTTTTAGATCGATATCAAGCACTAATTATTTGTCTATTCAGATAAAAATTGATCTTACAAAGGGTTATCAATTTTAAAATAATATTGGTTGATACTCTTTCGGATTCTTATAAAAATAAAAAATCTGAGCATAGCCTACCTACGTGTAAGATTCACATACTATTTCGTGTTCGACATAAAGAATTTAGTTGGCATTTTTCTCTCAAAAACAATGGTTTTGAAGACGAGTGTTTTCTTTAAAATATAATATCGGATTTTGATACAACCTATAATTTAAAATACATATTGTCATTAATTAAAATTAATTTATGATGAAATTATAAAATGCACTGATATTTAATATTTTAGTAAACAAATGATTCAAATTTTAAAAGTGCGGATCACCTTTTATAGAGCCATCAAATAAAATTGTAACGGATCAAGATTTTAAGTTACTAAAAATTCTAAAATCTGAAGTTGTGCTAGCAGCTGAAAGTTAATAGAATGTTTATGACCGCAAAGTCTTGATTCATGGACAGAATATCTAAAAAATTGTTAGGAAAATGTTCATGAATTGTACATGTTACCAAATTGATATGATTAGCGGACAAGGCACCGAAGAGGTCAATCTCCTAGCAGATATGAGCATGTATACCCGATGAACGATTTTGATGCAATATTAGCTTCTTTTGATGAAGATATATGTCCTCACATTGTAACGATGTTGAGCAAAAGTTAGAAAATTTAGAAGATACTATAAAAAATAAATGTACCCTTAAACAAGAAAGGTTGAACTAAAACATTGACATTTTTTAGAAAACCACTTGCCTACGAATTTTGCCAACATTGAGATAGTTCTACAGAAAATTATGACGGAAAAACGGTCAGTTTTATTGTACCACAATATTATCTTTCAGATCATCGATAAATCGTTATGTAAATTCAAGCTCAATGAAACGAATTTAAGCATAGTTACTGACAAGGAGTACACTTCTGCGAACAACATGCTCAAAGTCATGGTGGGGATGTTTATGAAAAGTGGGTGTCAAAATGAACACTATCAGCTAATTGAGAAAAATATTCTGACAAATTTATCAAATATTTTGAGAAAAATACCTAATCCTCAGGCATTTGAAGAAGAAGCTATATTTACAAAGAACGTCAAAAAGCCTGGAGATGCCGGTAAAAAATAATTTTCGGAGTAAAACGACCTGTTCACATAAAATAAGGAATATTAAAAACAACGAAAGTATAGACAATAAAAACATAACCAAAGATCAAATAAACATGGAAATTCAAAATATGATCTAAAAATTAGATGCATAAGTTTAGTACATTCTTTTCTTAACCTTTCTACTTGTTTCAGTAGAAAACTTTGGTGGGTATTCATTGAGCGATAAGACATTATTGAAAGCAGTTGTATTTGCAATTTTGGTAATATTGTCAGGGCAACGATGAAGGTTTTGGTAAACTTGGTATGGCGGATCGGTAGTGAGTAAATAGATTCTTTTTCGCCAACTTCTTGTAGAATTCAAAAGAGATGTTACCAGAAGGGTTTGTATTGGCAGTGAAATCTAATAAACTAGTGAATATTCACTATTGGGAAGTTCGATTTCAAAATCAATTGCTAGGTGTTGACGGTTCATTACCTCTAGGATATGAGAAGCTTCTTCGTGGTTAACAGTAAGTACGAAGATAATATCATCTTATACATTTGTTCAAGTTTATCCATAAACAAAATGGCTGAAACATTGGTACACATGGCTAACCAAAAGAGAAATAGGTCCTGAAGAGAATAGCTTGAAGCAAGTTTAAGACATAATGTACCTACTTGTACACCACAAAGATTAAAGTGATTTAGACGGAGATATTTAGCTGCCACTTCCATTGCTTCGTGAGGAGGGATAGATGTACATGGGCTGAATTGATAACTTGTGAAAATAGGATGTTAAGTTTGTTCAGTAAACGATAGCTATTTTCAAGATGTGCGAGTACAGTGCGTAGAAGCGGTTTTAAATAGGTGTAAGAAGACAAGCGATTTTACGAATTTTCAAAGGAACATCTGTTTTATGAATCTTGATGAGATGATAAAGCACAGAAAGTCTGAATTGTGAGCTGTTAAGTTCCTCTAAATGAAGGGAGGAAGGTGTGCTGATTTGCAAACATCGGAGAGAACGCGATTTTTTAAAATTGTAGATACTTTGAAAAACTGATCCTACCTTTTCTCCAAAAACATATGCCAACCCAACCTAATCAACATGGATTCAAACCAAACCACTCAAATACAACAGTCCTACAAAACGTATCCCACAACATAGCTGCTGGCTTCAACCAAACCACACCACCTTATAGAATACTCACTACAACGCTAGACCTTATAAAAACTTTTGATACAGTAAATATTCACATGCTATCACAAAAACTCACTCAATCTTTTTTACCAAACTGCTTGATAAAATACATCTCAAATTGGCAGAAAACAACAGGTAAAATTTGACAATACCATCACCTTATCACAACATCCATTACGGTGTCCCACAAGGCTCTGTCTTATCTCCCACACTCTTCAACTATTACATGAATGACATACCCTAACCCAAACCCAAACTCCAAACACATACATCACACAATATGCCAATGATATCACCACACACACATATGGAACTAACATTTCCACACTTGAATACAGAACAAATAAATACCTCAACATTCTCCAAAGCTACTTAA
>JAUYWI010061711.1:0-15787 GCA_034780595.1 Parotoplana pacifica | reverse complement strand
CGGTTCAAATTGAACAGAGAGTTCACTCGGCTTCGTGAGGATCTTCAGAAGATTATTGACAAGAATGGGGAATACCCATTGATATCGTAATAGTTGTTACGATATCAATGGGAATACCTTTTTTGAACCTCCCTCTACACTATTGTAACATACCTATATAGGATTGCTTATGAATCTGTTTAATAATTGAATATATACCTACTGTTTTAATAAAAAGGTCATTTTTTAAACCCCCTATATCCAATGGTTAGAACCATTCGTCTGAACTTGACATATTGTATAAAGCGATCAGACGAACAGCGCTATCTTAGGTAGAACCTTTCGTCTGAACTGCGATGAATTATTTCACATTTAGAATCAACTATAATACCCAAAAAGTTAAAGCAAACACACTTGTACACATCCGATATATGACTTCTAGTGCGACTACTACTGGTTTGATTCAGAATTGAGAGAATGAGCATAACAAATTCAATAAAATTGATTGATTCATTGCCATCTCTGTCAAATGTCTGTAACATGTTCTACAAAAAAAATTTGACAAACATAAAACTAATTAAAACATAAACTATTAAAATTTATAATAGACTGCTGCTCAAGTAATATATAAAAATAATATTACTTTAAAACAAACAGTCGTAGCTAAAGCCGTTTCTATACATAACAGAATGTTGTGCACAAAATATTTTTGAAATAATTCTTTCCACTCCCCCACAACAGCAGAAAGTCCAAAATAATATTTCAATACACAATAGTAAATATGTGTCCATGATTACTAATAATAAAAAAAATGAACGATGACTATCAACAGGGTGTTTAAAATTCGGAGAGCTAATACATTTTCAGGAAAAAGTTTGTTTGGTAATAGAGATTAACCAGCCTATGCCTATGTCCAAAAATTAACCAGAAATTTAATTTATAACTTAGGGGCTTGCTAAATATTCCTTTCTGTTTTTTTATAAAGCTAGGTAGCTATTTTCTAATGTATCGTCTATCCGGCCTAACACATCCCAAGGTAGTACAGTAAATACTCAAATACGCACATTTGCTAGCAGCTTACATGAATTGAATGTAAATTGTGATTATATCCCAAAATTTTCATAATTTCTGTCAGATCCTCTGCTCTAATTTCACCATCGCCATCCTGATCACACAAACTGAAAGCTTCGCGAAGATCATCCAAAAACACTTGGTTTGAATGGCGATAATCTGCCATGTAATATAATTTCACATATAGTGATTATAAATAAAATGATAGAAACATAAACACACACAGCTGAAAAAATCTAAACAGTAAAATAACTTATCTTCTAAACAACTACTTTAGCTAGTAAAATATTTAAATTAGATTTCCTTCTGATAAACTTGGAACCGGAACATCCATTATTTAAATTTTAACTCCAATACACTAATGATTGGTGCTAAATGGTTAGTCATTTTAATAAGGATAGAACTAAACTATGCATGTATGTATATAAGAATATAATATGTTTATAAAATAATACTAGCTCTTACTTTTCTATATATTTTATGATCAATTAAGTTTCTACAAATGCATTTTCAAAATTGTGAAATATAATATAACACTTTCAAGATCATTTTGAATAAAAATGTATTAATTTAGAGTGTAGTTACTTTTGGGACACCTTGTATAGTAAAAAGAAATGAAAATTGAATGTAATAATGTTAATTTGTATTGAATAATCAGATCGTAAATCTACAGATGGTGACTATAACTGGTCATTTTTTCAAGCTGTAAATAGATATTTTGGATACTACTAAATTATGGACATGATTCTTTTTTCAATTCAAAGAGTTGCTCTAAGACAACAAAGCTAGGTCCTAAAGAAACTTCCTATAAAAAAACAATTAGGTACTTATCTTTTCAATTTCATTTATTAAAAACCTGTCCTATTTATTTTAAATGTCTGTTTATGACAAGTAAATTTTAAATGAACTTTTAAAAATATTAACTAACTAATAAAAAAACTAGTTAGGTTATACTACTAAATAACAGTGACTGAAGCAGTTAATCCCTTTCACTGAGACATTCCCAACAGGATACGTCACCATGACAATGAAATAAATAGAAAACAGTTCAGTAATGATCAATAAATTACAAGTCAACAGATAGGAATCACCTCAATCTATAAGGTGTCTTTTTATGAAATTTTATTTTTAAGCAGTCCCAATATCAATCGCTATCTTGTAAAATATGTTTTTTCTTAAATAAATGATAATTTGAATTTGATAGTTAGTTTGATACTTCACAGTAACAATGGGATCAAGTGCCACCAAAACCGGTAAGAATTTTAGTCATTCATGTCCTACGACTGAAATTAAAATAAAATAACTTAAATTTTGAAATTTATGGCTTAGTGGATTATAAATTTTGTTTAAGAATTTATTTAAATTTCATATTTGAAATCAACAATATTGTTTTTTTTCTACCAGTAAGTAGTTTTAGACTGATTTTAATTAATTTGGAAAGTTATCAACTGAGATGACGTCATACTGACCTAGGATTCTGTCCCTATATCGATAAGTAGTTTAAACCTAAAACCAAACACTCAATTGTAATGCTCTGTGACAGTATTTGGTATTGTTAATATTTTCAAAGACATAGTAGGTACATAGGAAGACAACTTATCATCAATATAAAATATAAATTTCGAGTTTTTAGATCCTAATCATGTGGATTATTTTCAATTTCAGAGTTCAAAACATTAATCTCTTGTTCTCAGCCTCAAAATGGCCTAATACCTACTTCAGAAACTTATTTGAAAGGTTACATTAGATTATATTAGATTAACCCCCGTTGTCACACCTAAATAATATACTTAGTGGTCACAGGGGGTATTATCCCCACTTAGGATATATACTGCCGGGATTCGATTGGGCTGAAGTTTGGTACACCTTGGAAAGACTCATTGAAAAAAATAAAAAAATCAATATGGGGGCCGAGCTAGGAGCCGATGACGTCATTAGGTACGTTCGTCCGACTGACTTCAAATTTGGTGTGTAGGTCCACTACGGACATAAGTAATCCAAATGTAAGTTTTTGTCAAATATTGATTATCGACTTTTTTGGCCAAAAATATCAATATTTTGAGCTAAAATCACTTGATTGCCCCTAAAATACAAATAAAACATTCTATTTTGCTGAAATCTGAGATTTATAATTCAGAAGGTATCTAAAACAATATCTAAATTTTGAGATAGCTTATTTTTATCATTCCTGAGATATGAAGGTCAACAGTTTAGGACAGGGCCACTAAAATTGATTTTTTGATAAAATTAATCAGTTAATCATCCAAAATGGTTTGTAATAGCTTACAATGACTTTCTAAATCATTTTTAGTGGTTTCTGATTGAAGCCAGTCAATAAAATAGAACTTTAAAAATTTCCATTTTTGATATATCGTTTGGGCCCAAACTCAGTGGACCTCAATTTTAGACTTTTTTACTTGGCACACTAATAAAGTATCATATTCCTCAAAGTCTATTCATAATCCATATATGTCAAATTTAAAGATAATGGAATGAATTATTCTCAAACTATTTAAATCAAATTTCCAATGTGTCATTAATGGCCAAATTTCGTCACAAAAAATTCTGAACTTTTTTTTGAGTGGAATATATTTCGCTTGTACATAGTTTAGCATATTTATTTCTCCAGGATTTGAAAAATTAAATTCAAAATTTTTTATATAGCAGAAATTAAAAATGTCAAAATCCCGTTATATTGAAGTGCTTGTATGTATATCTACCAAATATTAATCAGTTTTATCAATATTGCACTTCAGAATCAATTATGTTAGCAAAAATTACATTTTTCTCAACTTTGAATTTTCAGAGGGCCGTCAGGTGACCTTGGGGAGTCAGAGGTAAATGTTTCTTACATAAAATATCCGCAAGAGAATTTAGTACACTGATAGCAAACTTCATTCCAATTGGTGAAATCTTTTTCGAGCAGTTTCTGGTTTTTGTCAGGGGGCATTACCACCCCCCCCTGTGATCATGAAGTGTTAATATTACACATCAATTTTTTTACAAACGGCAGATAAGTTTATTATGCAATACAATACAGTTTTAGAATTTCACCCATAAGTTTCTACCGTGACGTTTCCTCATCTTATCAACAATAAAGAGAAAATGGTGTAGTGATCTTTAGACTGTCTTTATACCTAGAAATATGTACATTAAACAAGAATGATGATTTAAAAATGGGAAGAGTAAATATTTTGTGGTATCATAGAAAAGCAAATGTTGACATTATTTTTTTCTGTGACAGTCAAATAAGTTTACCGAAAAATAAATTTATTAAATATGTATCCTGATGAATTAGAAACTAAAACTGGACAAACAAAATTTCGAAGGCTTTCTCATACCTATATGGATCATTAGTTAAAGTTGAGTAGCATTAGTTTAAGTACATATTTATTTTGTAAATCAATTCTGGTAATATTTAATCAAATAAAACAACCACTTTGACATTTAAGCTTAATAAGATAGCGCCGGACCATGGCAAACAAATGGGTAGAAACCACAGCTCATTAAATTTTATTTGATCATCTAAAAAGAATTCACCTTGGTAATCAAAATCTTTTTGGCATATAAAATGCATCACTTTAATGTGGTAATTTGTACCTATTGTTATTCTAAACAGCAGTGTTAAGTAGCGCTCAATATATTCAACTAAACTTTGGAGTATTTTTACTTGTTAAAACCTACATGTCAGCTTCAAATTCACCACGGGAAATTAATGAATCAATAATTTCTCTTAAAAGAAACGGTTCCGATAACAATTTCATCACAGAAGTAAACCCCCCGGATAAGAACGGAATAGCGAATGATGCTTCAGAAAGTCAAGATAGTGATTCAGCTGCGACTATAATTAGGGATGACCGTGATGTAGGAGCCCAAAATACAACAGTTGTAAATATCAAACTATCCGAGAATTCAGAATCAAAATCAAGTTTAATTTATGAAAGAATTATAAGTAACCAAGATGAAACACCATTGGGACATGACGACGATGTCGAATCAATCGCAACTTTAGACAGCAATGAAGAATACAGAAACACTTTTTCAAATCACCAAATAACAAACGCTACCGATGTGTCGAAGATTAGAGAACAATCTGGTACAACAGCAAATGGTAGTTCTGCAACTGAAAAATATATTAATGAGATAAAATCTGTAACAGTTAGCAATGAAGCTACTGTTTTCGATTATCAAAAACCTATACCAAGTGAATTAGAAATTGATTCAGATAGTCTTAATAAAGCCGAAGAAATAAAAGAGAATAGAATAAGTGAACAGAAAGTAAATACAGATTTCATTGGGGAAAGAAAGGAGTCAAAAGCAAGCAGTCCAAATCTAGAAATTAAAAGTGCACTGGTAGATGCGATTACTTGTCTCGATGATGCGATTGAAAATTCAAGGAACCAACTAGATACCTCTGAGAATTCCAAAGAAACCTCAGCCGAAGAAAATATTGACGATAAAGGAGACAAAATTAGTAAACATGACATTTCAGATGATATAGTGAATACATCAAATGCAGAACAAAAACTTACAAATGTTAAACATGTCGAAGAACTTACAAATGTAGAACAGGAAATTACAAATGCTGAACAGAAATTTATAAATATAGAACAAAAACTTACAAATGAAGAGCAAAAAGTTACAAATATAGAACAACGGGATACAAGCGTAGAAGAAGAAATTACAAGTGTGGAACAAAAAGCTACAAATGTAGGAGAAGAATTTATAAATAGAGTACAAGAAGCAGTTAATATAGAACCAAAACTTACAAATCTAGAACAAGAAGTTACAAGTGTAGAACAAGAAGTTACAAATGTAGAACAAGAGCTTGCAACTGTAGAACAAGAAGTTAAATGTATAGAACACGAAACTACAAGTGTAGGACAAGAAGTTACAAGCGTAGAACAAGGGGATACAAGTGTAGAACAAACAATTGAACAAGATGTCACAAATGTAGAACAAGAAATTACAAGTGTAGAACAAGAAATTACTAATGTAGAACAAGAAATTACAAATATAGAACAAGAAACTACACGTGTAGAACAAGAAATTAAAAGCGTAGAAGAAGAGGCTACAAGTGTAGAACAAAATATTACAAATATAGAACAAGAAATTACAAGTGTAGAACAAATGAATACAAGTGTAGAACAAGAAATTACAAGTGTAGAACAAGAAGTTACAAGTGCTGAACAAAAACTTACAGATGTTGGACAAGAAACTACAAATGTAAAACAAGAAATTATAAGTGTAGAACAAGAAGTTACAAATGTAGAACAAGAGCTTGCAACTGTTGAACAAGAAGTTAAAAGTATAGAACACGAAACTACAAGTGTAGGACAAGAAGTTACAAGCGTAGAAGAAGGGGATACAAGTGTAGAACAAGAAATTACAAATGTAGAACAAGAAATTACAAATGTAGAACAAGAAACTACACATGTAGAACAAGAAATTAAAAGCGTAGAAGAAGAGCCTACAAGTGTAGAACCAAATATTACAAATATAGAACAAGAAGTTACAAGTGCAGAACAAGAAATGACAAGTGTAGAACAAGAAGTTACAAGTGCAGAACAAGAACTTACAGGTATTGGACAAGAAACTACAAATGTAAAACAAGAAATTACAAGTGTTGAACAAGAAATTACAAGTGTAGAAAAGGAGGTTATAAGTGTAGAACAAGAAGTTACAAATGTAGAACAAGAAGTTACAAGTATAGAACAACAAGTTACAAGTGTAGAACAGGAAGTTAAAAGTGTAGAACAAATGATAGAACTAAAACCTACAAATGTAGAAAAAGAATTTATAAATATGGAACAAGATGTTATAAATGTAGAGCAAGAAGCTACCAATGTAAAAAGAGATGTTACAAATATAGAAGAAGGTTTGATAAATACAGAGCACAATGTAACAAGTGTCAAAGGAAATATTGAAAGTGACCAACAGATAACTACTTTTGATGTATCTACAAATGGCAAAGCTTTAGAAAACGTGTCCACAAAAAGTGATATCAGTTCGAAAAGTTCCATTTCTCCTCTAACTACCAGTCCTCTGCCATCGGATATTTTGAATAAGGTCAACAATTTATCCAATGAATCCAAAACCAAACTTGAAGAAAGTATCACTAACGCAATACATGACGAAGATGGCCAGTCTAACTTAACCAAAACCAAAAATACGAGTAATTTAAATGTCCAAATTCCAGTGTTGTTGAGTGAACATAATGGGCTTCCAGATGCATATCCAGATCTCTCATACATTGATGGACAAACTGAAAGAAATGTTGATGACAAAGATGCAATTGAAGTGGAACTCACTAGGCAAAGCTCCCGGGATATTTTCAAAACTGAATTCATCTCAGCGATGGCAGATGCAGGCACAGTGGTAAAAGAAAACAAAATTATGGAACTAAGTAACAAACAAGCTGAGATAGAAATGAAAACTTATCCAAATGATGATACTAAAGAACCAATTAATCGAAGAATTTCAGAAACACAACATCTACATCGTCGACGAATATCGGGTGTCACTGGTGATCGGCCATTACTTACTAGAAAGAGTACAACGGAGCAACTTATAGGAAAATCAATTGCTCAGAATCAAGGCAAGATTACTCCAATTGATGAGGTACAGACAACATCTTCTAGTAGAAAATCAAGCAGAACAGATTCCGTTGTAAATCCAAATAATGTCGCAATGATTAGAAATAAAAGAACAAATAGTTTCAGTCAGTTGAAACAGAATAACAGGAGAATAAGTAAATCAGAAGTAGAATCTTCTTCTAGACAATCACGCACTTCTTTAACTAGAGCAGAAATGATAGACTATTCAAAAAGTTCTGCAAGACGAACCAGTAACGCACAAGTTGCTAAACAATCTGAACAGAGAAAGTCAAGCATAATTCCTATAGATGAAACACCCACAAAATTAACTCGACAAAATAGCAGGGAGCAATCCGAAAGAATTGAATTAGAAGGAAGTGTGCCAACCTTTCGAAAAACGTCAAGAAGAAATACATATGAAATGACAAATGATGAATGTGTTGTCTTGCAATCTGATGGCCTATCATCAACTAATAACGGAGATAATGAAGATAGAATAATAACGTCAGAAAAGTCAGAAACATCGGAAAGACAATCAAGTAGGACTGTGAGTCGAAAACAGAGCAACACAAAAATCTATACAGCCATACTTGAAAACGAAATTGAACAACAGCCAAATAAAAATACACCAATTCAAGATTCAAACACGAAACGTCAAAGTGTAATTTCAATAACCGGCTTTTTCAGCTCTGATTCTGAAAGTTCAGACGACGATAATATTCGTGAACTATATAATAAACAAGTGAATGATATTAAAAGCGATTCTGAGGAAAATGAAGAATCCGAAATAACTACAGAGCAAGTTCAAAAACAGAGATCCTCATCAGAGAGTTCTTTAACAAGTGAGGAAAATTTATCAGATAAGTTACGTTTACAATCGGATCAGCAACAGAAAAGAAAATCAAGTGAAGTTGAATTTCAAAATTGGAGCCAACGCCACCCTAGTGTGATCTCTATTAGTAGATTATTTAATTTAGATCAAACCGAAACTACCGACGCTGATGAAGGTGAATATTCTGAATGCAGTAGACGTGACCCAAGTGTTATTTCCATTGGTGGGATATATTATACAGAAACTAATGAATCACCAAATGAAGATCGTAAAGTTTACAGGAAAATGTCGGAATCAGAATATTCAGAATGGTCTAGACGTAGTTCAGATGTATTTGATAGAGCAACTGATAACAATAATCAACAAGAAACTAATAAAGAACATCAAGATTGGTCTCGAAGACATTCCAGTGTTGTATCATTGGAAGGATTCTTTCCTGAAGAAAATGAAACTTTTGAATTCAATCCTGATTTATACAGGCGACGTCAGCCTCGACCTAGCTTAATAGCTCGGATGAATCTATCTGAAAATATTGGTGACATACTAGAAGAAGGGCAGTCAAGTCCTAATCAGCGAAGGTATTCTGCTGAAGTGATGAGAGAGCTTTATAATAAATCTGCCCGAAAATTTAGCTCAACCAGTCACGATTCAATGTCGTCGTCTAAAAGGAGAAAATCAAGCAGCACTCAATATCCAGTTAAAGAAAAAAGACTATCTTACCCAACTCCACTTTACAATCAAACCAATAATGACGAGTATGAAAATATAAGACGAATTTCAATCAAAGGGCTAACAGGGAACTTAAGAAGAAGTTCTATGAACGACCAATTTGACAAACCATGTCTATCAGCCTTTAGAAGAGGTGCTCTTAACCGATTGGAGCAAAATACAGACTATCGTCGACGATTTAGCTACACCTCTGATGTGGCGTTAAAAAAAAGGGAGTCTGAATCTATTCCTCGGAAAAAACGTGACAGCATTACAGCCAAAACCTCATCCTTCTGGGAATTTCCCAATGAAACAGATAAGGAGATAAAATTGGATGCTTCTCAAAATGAAAAAATAGATCAAGCTAAGAGTAAGATCAATTTTATTTTGGCATCTACAAAATATGTATAATAATAGTGTACTTAATTTGGTATTTTAGAAAAATAAAGGAGGAAGCGAACGACGCGGATCAGCCCTAGTAACTATACAAAAATGGTCATAGTTAGGTGGATTAGTCAAAATTTAGTTACAAGAAGGATAACAATACCAAACGCTGTCAAAGATTAGTTGACCTTGTAGGCTTCAAAAATTGCACATGATCATAATCTTTTTCTTTAGGATCTAGTCGCTTTGGCCATAGATAAGGCGAAAAATGATAAAAAATACATTTTTGTTAAAATAATTCAACTTTTCATTTTTATTGATAAAAACTATTTATGCTTCAATCTATCTGTAACAGTTTGAAACTAAATAAAATAAAATTTATAAATATTATTTAAAAACGATTTTGTGTTCTCAATAATTTAATAGAGATGGTATTCCAATTCTTAGTTTAGTTCAAGGTACCGTTTTCTATATTTAAAAATAAGCCATATTAATAAAAATCCATTTCTGTAGAAGTAATATTATTAAAATTGTCGGACAGTTATCTTTTACTTTTAAATATAAATAAATGTTGGACTTTAATAAGAAAAATTATTATATCTGGTAACCCTGCATTATTAATTAAAAGTTGATATATTCAAAAAACCAGAGTAAAAAATGTTTTTGATAAATTTTAATCTAGTATTTTGAAATATTACTTTTAATTAATAATGCAAATTAACAGATATCACAATTTTGTTATAAAAGTCCAACATATATTTAAATTTTTTTAAAGAAATAATTGTCAAACATTTTTAATAATATTATTTTCAAGTACTTAACTATGAAATCTCAAATAAATGGATTTTCATAAATATGGCTCATTTTTAAATATAGGAACCTTGAACTAAGCTAAGAATTGGAACACTATCTATACTTAAATATGTAAATAGAATAGAATATTCCATTAAATTATTGAGAACACCAAATTGCTTTGAAATAGTAAATTATATTTTATTTAGTTTCAAACTATTACATAAATAACAGTTTTCTTTTACAAAAATGATCTTTACCTCTATGTATTTAAGTGCAGTCCACCTGAAAATATGAAAACATGAATTAGAAGACTTAAATTATTAATTATGATTCAACTTATTCCAATAGAATTATTTTAACAAAATGTACATTTCCCCCCTTGTTTTTCGTCATATCTATATGGCCAAAGCAACTGGATCCAAAACGAGAAAATGATGGAGCATGTGAAATATTTGAAGCTTATAAGGTCACCTATTTTTTAAAGAAAAAATATTTGTTGTGAATTCACAAAATACTGTAATTTCACAATCAATTTGGAAATTTTATCAGATACTATATTGGGATTATTTTCTTCGGTGTAGTATCTAATAAGAATGAATGTGCCTCTTGCATTGAAAACCAGTATGAAATAAAAAATTTCAACCAGATTTCATGAAGATCGATCATGACTTCTAACGTAAAAACAAAATCTAGTATTAAACATCCGAGTTCTTTACTATACATTTAGCTATTATTCTTCGTTTTCTAGCTGGTGCAAAGCCAGGTCCCTCCACATTGGCTGAACGTCGGGGAAGTCAGGACAAAAGTCTCAGCGGTCATGGCTCCCGACGAATGAGCACTTCTTCCAGACAGTCCAACTCAAAGAGATCATCATTGGCTGGAAACACGACAGATCTCAGCGACATAGAAGCCTGGAGAAAGAGGTCTTATAACTTTTTAGCTGAAAAACAATTTAGCCGATCAGAAGAAAAATTCTATCATGTAAATGTACAAAACAATCTGATTAAGTTTTTTCAATTTTATCCTTCCAAATTTCAAATTAACGAGTAAAAATAATTAAACAATCAACAGTTTCCAATATAGAAAAATATTTATGAATCCATTTGATTTCTGATTTGGTTTTCAAGTATTAGCAAAATTGTCTGTTTTTTTCTTCTTTCAACAGGGCAAACGAAGGGTGTCACATGGTACCCAAGTCAACAGACAACTTGTTTCGTCAGCAACCAATACACCATTACACAAGTCTTCAAATCGACAACCAGACAGCAGGCGCTCCAGCAGTGTGTCAGCCATTGCTAATGCGGTGAAGAGACGGCCAAGACGAGAGAGTAGTCCAGAAATACGGAATCTTAATTGGCAGCCATTGGATAATGCAGATGACAACAATGATCCAGCCTTATCCAATAACAAAGTAGAGCAAAAAGGTCAGTTGGAAATTGAAGCTAGATAGCTAAATTGCAGAATTCATTTCGTCCAACCGAAGTACAATATTTATAACCAAAAAATAAGTAGGTACCTACATATAAATGTAATAATTACACGAATATTATTACTTATGAATTAGATATGTAAATACAATTTCACAGTAAATAAAATTCCAAAAACCGTGCAATATATAGACTTGAAGATCTAAATAGAACTGATACTGCAGATAGATTTATAAGATACCAAAATATTTGGGTTTCAGATAAAGAAATTATGGATGAAAACGAACAAGATAACATTGATGTCACTAATGACCAGGGGCACGAATCAGGACAGCCAACAGGCTCTCAACAACTTCCTGGAAGCATTTATGACACCGAAACTCTGGAAGACGAGTATTCCAATTACCAAAATACTGAAGATGACTATTATAGTCAAGAGCCTCATGAGCCTTCCAATGAGGACATCTTTCTCTTGACAAATGACAAAGATATTTTGAAAATGGCCTTAGAAAGAAAGCTACTATCAAGTTCTGCCAATCATTATCGTGGACGTCGTGCTCTGAAGGAAACGTTTGGCATTGACATAGACAGTGATGAGGAAGAGGAACAGAGAATTCTAGAAACATTGGCACTGGCAAAACAAGATAAACTAAATAGAATGGCAACCAAGCGACAATCACGTCCTAAGACTGCCAGAACGTTGCCATCGGCTCGACTATATCCAGGATACCAAAGAAGCAAAAGTTCACAGAAAAGAAGTAAAAGTCCACAAAAAAGTCCCAGTAAAGATCAACGATATTGGAAAAGAAGCAGTAGTAAAAGTCCAAAACGAGCAACCACAGCTCCTTCAGGTAATTTATTTTTTATATGAGTAGGTACCGAATTTTTGCAAAGAATAGGTGCCTATCTAATCAATTCAACATAAAATTTAAATATCCTTGACAGATATAAAACAATTTCCATAGCTTAAATTGATTACCAAATATATTTCTGTGTAATTTAATTTACTACTGATTGCTATTTTCATTCAGATATGAAAAGTCTTGCAGCAAAAGAAATACGAAAACTAAAAAGCACTATGGATGAAATGAGGGACCAGCTCTATCAGCGGAAACCAAAAGAGTAATTCGAGTTCTTACTTTAAAATTATTCACCGGGACAAAATGTAATGTTGTTAAGTAAAAAAAATACAAATATAAAAATAATTCTATCAAATATGTAGAAGCTATTCAACTACAATTCTCTCAATGCCATATTTTGCGATCTCTGAAAATTTTGGTTGATACATTAAATTAAATGGTATACATTCTGTACATTTTGTTGTTGGCTAAGTTCTTCCTCCCACATCAATCTCAAACAACTGATCAAAATTCGTTGAAGAGCAAAGATTAGCAGCCGCTAATAAAAATCCTTACTTTCATTTATTTGACAAAAATAATATCTGACAGTAAATAAAAATTTTCATTCAATTATTTTGTATATTTTAGAAAAGATTATATTCCATTTATTTTCAATGACCTCGAACCTTATTCAGACACAAAATTGGCGGAAATGCTTCATACTCAGGTATGAAACGTTTGTCCTTTATCTCGGTCATATTACTTTAGTGTGGATAAGATAAAACCAAAATGTGCTAGTATCCAAAAAAAGAAACAGACATAATAAGGTGACAAAATATATTTGCTAAAAATGGGGCATCCTACTAAACTTTAGTTAAAAAGTCATTGTTAAAAAAAGTTTCAAACAAAATTCTCTTTAAAAGTCATATATGAGATAATTTAAATCAAAACTAGCGTCATTTTTCATGTTGTTCCATATCAGTTTTCTCTAAAGTTATAAATAACGATGAAATTAATATTAGTGCTACTATTTGTGAGTAATATAAATAAGTAGTAAATTTTTATTAAAGTATACCGGTTTTTTTAGTATTACTCTTAAACACATTAAATGGTCAGATACGTAAACACAATTATTATTATTTTTATTTTAAAAAAACAATTTTATCAATATATAAAATGAAGGTGATACTATTTAAAAATTAACGTTTGCACATACGACTATGATTCCATTCTGCTTGTGACTTTTTAATAGTTTTTGAGTAATTTTTTTGTTGTTGATCAGATGGAGAAACGCAATCATGCTAGTCGGGTAACCGCAACACATTTAATTGATCCTGTAGTGGCATACAAAATGGAATCAAATTATTTGCCAAGACTGACCACTTCAGCCTACCAGAATTCAAAATATCGCTTCTCATCGGCCCAGAAGAGGCCCCAATCTGTGCCAGCCAAGTAAGTACATCTTTATACGCTATTTACTGTCTGGCATACAAGTATACAACCATTATTCATTTCTATTCAGAAAATGGGTACCTGGTGCCGATTTCAGTCCCAATCGACGGCTGGAAAGTAGCAAGTATCCGCATATAAATGTTACCACTAATCTAGGAAAGGTAAATCGTGGAGTCATCACTTTTACACAAGTTCCAAAATTGAGGTAAGTCAGCTAAATGCTCAGCTATCGCTAAAAATAAATTTAGGTACAATATTAGAAAAATAAACTGTTTGCAAAATTTGTTAAAATACATTGTAGTAGATAACATAAGATAGAATTTGAACTCTTAGTAATTGTTTATATGTGTTTAAGAGTATTAATAAAAACAGGTATACTTTGATAAAAATATACTACTTATTCATAATACTCGCATGTGATAGCCCAGGACAGCTGTTTCGACCTTGTTGGGCCTCATCAGTTAGGCATAATTACTGCCTGAGCAACATAAAATGTTCGTATATTTCATATCAAAGCATAAAAGTAAAAAAAATTGTTAAGAGAAAAAGTAGAAGATATTCAGAAGAAAAGTATTGGAAGCCTATTTTTTTATTAAAAGGCACTGACGCTGTCATTGCAGATTCCAACCAATTATTGTATTTAAGAGTAATAATAAAAAGAAACAGGTAAACTTTGATAAAAAATATACATACTACTTATTCATATTAATCGCATGTGATAGCCCAGGACAGCTGTTTCGGCCTTGTTGGGCCCCCTCAGCTAGCCATAATCACTGCATAATCACTTCCTTAATCAATCCGACCCAGCTAAGGCTGGTCTTCCATCTGGTCGCTGAGCCTAATACCATATTTTCCTCATACCTAAGTCAAGAAGCTTAGGGTTTATAAATAGCATTTTTGATTATTTTGGCTGTCTAGAAATTGATTCTGAAAATTAAGTATTTTTAAAGATTATTTTCATGAATCTTTTCTTCCCAAAACTACAGAAGGCAGATGACAGAACAAAAGTTAGTCCAAAAGAGTGAAGATGACTATCACAGAATAGTTAATGATTTCTACAAATTAAACCTTCATAAACTTGATGATATACCAACCGAGCAATGTAAAATCAATTTGAAGAAATCTTATTTTGCATATCTTCAGGTGACAAATATATGTAGCTTTGTTTTGTTTTCTATATAAACCTTATTGTTGTCTGTGTGAAATATATAGGCTGTCTCATAAAAAAGTTCGTTTTTTATTCAATGACGGTAAATAAATCCATCGATTACTATTGATATTTAAATTTGTCTGTTGTTTGATTGCTAATGATGAATATATCCAAAGACATATCTATGGATATTATACGCAGTACAACGCAGAAAAACGAACTTTTTTATGAGACAGCCTATATTTTTCATCTAGCTATACTGTTGTGAATCCTTATTGTAAGAATGAGAAGCAAATCACAATGTATTTATAATTTTTTTGGTAATGTGTTAAACCATTTTCTATGCTAAAACATTTAAAATGTAACCTACTAACGTAGATGACACCGACATTACTATCATAACATGTAATATGTATGGTTACACAATCTAAATATAGGGCATATACAAAAAAAGTTCGTTTTTTTTACGTTTTTATGATTTTTATTTGCAATACATCTGCTAAGTGAATCTATGGAAATTTGGATTATGCGTATTCTATGGAAATTTATTATGC
>JAUYWI010061700.1:0-15788 GCA_034780595.1 Parotoplana pacifica | reverse complement strand
AAAAAACTATTTTAGGTTACACATAAAATTAATAGGTATACCTATTAATTTTATGTGTAACCTAAAATAGTTTTTTAATGAAATTATTATAAAATACAATCTTTCAAAAATACATACCTATCCATGTTCACTAGAAACGAAGCGCCGATTATTTTACAAGAAAAACACCACTTTTTCAATCAAAATTAAGCTGCCCAGTCTCCACTCCAACCCTCACTTTATGCTTTCTTCTCCTCTCATTGCACCATCCGTTCTTCTCCCACCTGATCCCCAATATACAGCGTGCTTGCTACCTATATGTAACTCCACCGCACCTCCTCTAGCCCAACCTACACCAAATTGCCTTGCTCTTGCTCCACACCTCCATTCCCATGAAATGACGCTGTTCTACCTAAATGTGAAACCCCACCAATTTGTCTCTGTTTGGCCCATGTCAAAACCACTAATAACTAATGGAGTGTAATTTGGTAAACTCATAGAAATAGACTTGTCCTACTTCATGGGAAAGCGAAGCAGTCTATTTCTATGGGTAAACTACAGTGACCAAAGTTATTTAAGAAGGGCGCTAATTAGACAATTTTTACAGAAATGTAACTGGTAAAATAATTTTTAAGTACTAAACCTTTAAAACGTTGAAATTTGACTCACAAACTTGGAACAATTTATATAAAATGACTCAACAAGACAACAATAGGTATAGTGTTCAGTTTCTCTGCTCTATAATAGTGCATTCTTTAAAAAAGTATAATCTATCCCTAAACATGTTTTGTATACTTATTAGTTGGCAGTCCTAGAGATATTCGTATAACTTACATGACCAACTAGCTTCACAGGCTCATCTTCATTAACAGCTAAGTTGTCAATATTCATATTGAAAGAGGGCGGCTCATCGTTGATATCGAGAACGTTGATAAGTACAGTTGCTTCTGAATCGTAGACCCCGTCAGATACCTGAACTGGAATACTATGAGATTTTTGTCTCTCATAGTTCAGTTTTTTAATTAATATTATTTGACCGTCAGGTTGCACATCAAACAGTTGATTCAGCGCCCTACTAGCACTACCTGAGAAGGAATATTCCAGTTTGGAGATCTTGTCCAGATCCGTTGCATTAAGCTGTAAATAAAAATACCTAAGTCTGTAATTAATATTGTTGGATATGGTTTGTAAAACGTGTTTCTAGTTTGTAATTTTTTAATGTGGTAATATTTTGCTATCAAACAAAGTCAATTTCTTTAGAATTCATCTAAAAAATACAAGTAATTGTCTGTTTTAAATTTCTTCCTTAACCATTTATGTTTTATGTTTTTTTATTTTTTTTATTTATGTATCTTTATATCTAAATAAATCAACCAGATTAAAAAAAGTCTCCTGAATTATTTGTTTTAATTGGAACTTAATTAAGTCATTAATTATTTTAGTTATTTTATGAATCAGTCCTAAACGTTTTATAATAGAGGTAAATATTTTTTATCATTGCCAAGCAATTCGAATTATTAAAATAATTTGTGAACAGTAATATTTGAAAATAACGTTGAACTATCACTATATTTCAATATGGATGGATTGGGGTCTATAAAATGAAAGTCAACATAAAAGATACCTTTGCAACCTCTAGAGAGATATCAAATATTTCATCGTAAATAATAAATTGAATTGTTTTCTAAAAATTAAATTGATACATCCAAAAAATTTCTCTAGAGTTAAAACTTAGGTTACCAAAAATATATTTATCAAAAAATGTAAAAAAATTAAATATTTATTAGAAAAACCGTTGGCTGTTACCTATTCCCAATACCAATCCATGAATTTTACGACGATAGACGCATGGAAATCCATTTAAATTTTTCCTATTAATGCACATTAATGTCTAAAACTAATATTCTACTTTAAACGGTTAAAAAATCTTGTTTAATTTGAACTTCTAACCTCAATTTCTTTATCCTTCAACAGTACAGCAATTAGGTTTTCCTAAAGCAGTATTTGATTAGCCTCATATTATGTACATTTTACAGTTATTTAAATGATATATTTTTCTGCATTGACAAAATACAAACCAAATGATTTGTATATAATCCGATTAGTAGGTCAAATGTTCTTCGTATTGTTTCAGATTGCTTTTAAGGTGAATGAATACCTACAAACTAAAATTCAACAATATTCAATAACTTTTGGTTTTAGATATCATTACATGTTCAAAGAATAGCAATTTGCTATGAAATAAGATACTTTGTATCATTTCTATATATCTTTTAAGTTATCTCTAATTTCCTAGATCACACACCATTTGACATACTTTGTCAAAAATAATGTTTTCATTTATTTAACTAATACATATAAATGTAGCATGGCTATAACAGTTTTAGGATGGAAGATTTGGTTCTTTTTTTTAATAATATATATTTTGAACCAAATGTAAGTATAGAAATTTATGGTATAATTTGAATAGATTCTTTTCATAAGGAAATTTGAGCGCAACGCTGAAGAAGTTAGTTAGTTGATAAATAAAATAATATATAACTGCTAATCAAACTTATTCAACTGCAGCCAAGCGTCAAATGTTGAAGGCGACCACACCTTGATTACAAAATATTCATCAGTCAGTCTCACAAACTTTACAATTATAAATCACATACGTCTTGGTCTGAATATCATCAACCTGACTTTTTTTATATAAAAGACAGCAAGTTATCATATATTTGGCACTACGTGTATGTTTAATCTAGTTTGCCACCCATTCAGGTCATCTACTACCCTAGAAGCAATACGGGTGGGGAGTGAGTGTCCTAAAAAGAGAACATATTTTAGACATTGTGATCTAATAATTGAATTTCCTTATAAAGTTAATAATTAATAAGCAAACACAAATCTTTTTTTTCTCCCAGTTTTCTCATGTCCTTAGGTTTGATAAAATATTTAAAAGAATTAAGAAGTTTATGACTTGCAAAAAATATAGGTACAATAGATAAATTGTAAAAATATTTCAATTCCGAATTCAACGTTGTGTCATACGTATATTTGTTGTGTGGTTTTTCTATTGCTAATGAAGTTTGTAATGAAATAACCGAATCATTGTTTCTACCTAAACGGAGATATTACATAGTTAATAAGAAAATAAAACAATTTAAGCAGTTAGTACCCACCTGAATACTGAAATAAATTTCAAGAATTGTGCTTTGCTTATAATTATGCAAACTGATTGTCCTTTATATTCATGTTCTATGTAAAAATGGAAGTTCTTTCTTTCTTTCTTGTGTATGATTTTAGAAACATTGCTTGTTACATATATCCTAACCATGATTTCGTCTGCAACAATACTCTACTATAATTAATTTATTTCTCAAACAATCAACTTTATTATACTAACTATGGATGTAGTCTAAATAGTTAGTTTTGAAAAAAGGCAATTGTCAATCAAAATATTGTATAACAAATAAAAAACACTAGCCACAAAATATGTCCATAGGGTTTTTAACACTATATTTAATCTAAATTTTTATATATCAAATATACATGTGTTTACATATTTAGGAAATCTATTAGCATTATTAGGTACTTATTAAAAGGAATCAATCAAAATTAAAGTATCGAATTCTCCACTGCTGATAAAAATGTAAAAAATACTTTCTTATTGCTATACAAGTACAAAATTTAGATAAGATATCCTATTTACAAACATACATATAACAGGGTATCCATAATTTCCCATGATTGAATCATATTATTAAAAATGAAATCTCCATTACTAATGCTTGTCAAGTAAGCATAGAAATTAATAGAAATTTTATCGATAGACTTTTAGGGATTTTACTATTTTATTTGTTCATTGTAATTAATGTAAGTATCTGAATTCATGATACACTTTGTATATATCTAATTAAAATATAAATAAAAGTTTGTATTATATATCTGTGTAGCCTCTTAACGAAAGCATTTTTATTCATATTGGTTGATTTTGAGTGCGCAAAAATCTTGTAATTTAATGTTTTAATAATATTTCATATTAATGTTGAATCATCCACCTTACGTAATTACAGCAGCAACTAATATGTATTAAATCTCCACTATTTTACCATAACAGTAAAATAATTTTATACGATAGTTAAATGTATATTGACGAAATAAATTGTCAATTTTATTTTCTTAATATACCTAACGATTTATTTTACTGCATCATTTATATTAAGTATCAGCCATAATATTGACAGAAACTTTAAAAAAATCTTTCTCCACTGTTCTATTGAACAGAAAGTGCACTATAATCATTAATTTAGCCATCATGAAGAAAAACATGCATTTTCAATCATCACACAGGTGGTTTGTGAATAGAAAAAGGAAGGAAAGGAGAATCAAAAATGGAGAAGAGAAGATAGTTGGTGCAAAATAAAATTAGATACGTTATGTAAATGGCCTAAAAATAAGCAAATATTAAAAAAGTTAGTGCCTGAGAAACTACTAGTTCTTCTCTATATTAATAAATGCGATTCAGTATTTTAAAAGGTCTTAAAATAGAGTCGTCATTTTGGACATAAAAACATGTTAAGTGTTAATTGGATTTAGTAATAAACACGTTATCAATATCATATATTCCATCAATGCATCAATGATAATAAGAAAAGAAAATTTGATAAATTCTATATTAAAGGATTGTTTTTCGCTATACAAATTACATCGAAGAAAGGTAGGGAAAAACTGGAAGATCAATCGAATCCATTAAGAACTTTGATGTCCACATTTTGACAAGTTTTTATGTTACAGAGACACACACATAACACCTATTATCTATTAGCCTAGCTATTAGCAACAAATTGGCAGAATTACTTTTGAATATTAGCCCCTGGGAGATCACGACTATATGTCTACTACTGCTTGACCGGAAATAAACATATTAACTTATCAATATAATACGGACATGCCCAAGAATAAGAGCTGGCTATAGTTACCTACTCTCACCATGTGTCATATGTATATGAATGTATGTATGTACATGGAAGTTATGAATTTAGTTTAATAATGGGATTAATATTTTTCATTAACAAGAAGAAACTGTTTTATACATGTATAGGTAATAGTCACATATTTCTTATAACAATACAAATTAAACGTTTCACAATTCATTATTATTAACTACAATGATATTATATTCCTAAAATGCTTTCAGAAAAACACAAACAGGTTATGCCGCGAACATAAAAAAGATGAAAATCTTCTATTCATTTTTAAAAATTTGTTTTATTAGTGTTGAATTTATTTATTCTATAAATAATTTTTGCATAATGTACCCAGAGGTACCTAATAGTACAGTACACATAGGCTGCAGATAATGGGGGTGTATATCTACTACCCCATTAATTACTATTTTAAAATCAATTAGAGCCAATTCATGGTCATGTGAGTATCTACCCAAAGCTATATTGCATTATCAATCTTAGTTCTGATATTATTAAGTTACAAAGAATGAGATAAACTATTGGGTGAGCATGTGATTAATCACTCAAAGACCAAATTTATTATTATTTTAGTAGGTACAAAAATCAATTTTACCTATGTTCAATAGTACATTTTAAAGAATTTAGAAACATTTCTAGCCGGGTCTAACCAATAAACATTTAAGCTAAACAAGATCTGCTACGATTTATAACTAATTACTTGTAATAAAATGGTTGCTTCCTATAAAACTCCATTTTATTTAAAGTAGAAATTACTAACACTTACTTTAACACACTGTGTCAAATCTTGAATTAACTCTCATTTGGTCAGAATGAATCTTTTGACAATTCTATTCAGTAGCAATCACTTTAAGTAATTTTTATTGTGTTCACGTATCTACTTAGGGGTATCCAAACCCCCAATTATTAGCCTAAATCAAGTTAAAATTAGTTCAAAAGATTCGCACTATATCGGTACCTACTATATTTGTGTTTACATAATAGAATTACTTATTTGTAATGTAATATTTAGTAAAACAAAGAATTAAAACTATAACTTTGAGCTCTCTTTGAAGAACAGAATGAATTACAAAAGTGTATTATATAATTGGCACTTTTTTGTAAAGAACAGTTCTTATCTAAATCCGAATTATTTTCTTTTTTGTTATAATTTCTTAATGGACTATTTATGTCAATACCCTATTTTACTTTATTATATGTATGTGTGTATGGCCTACATTCTCATATGATATTCTTCTAATTGCTTGTTTAGAACAAGAAATATCTAAAAAATTAATTTGTTATATTTCTGTTGTGGGAACACCAATTCATCTAAAAAATAAACTGTAGTAAAATAAATCCTGGTTATCTTAAGACCAATTTCAAATTACATTATATGTATTAGTGACCTTTCAATTTAATGAAAGACGTCGTTTCAATTTAGAGCTTTAGTTTAAAATTTTTTGAAAAAAAACGTTGTACAATCTTCTAATCTAAATGACTTCAACTTCTCTATTTCCTAAATTTTTGCTGACATTTTTTTTTCTTTAAAGTACCATAAACTTGTTTGTAAATATTTATTCGTACAAAACTTTCCATCTTTGTCATTGGAAATCCTTTGTATCTAATTTGGTAGTTTTTGGAAAAGTTATTATTGGAATATTCACGTTTTTAATATTTCAATATAAAACATGATACAAGTACTAATATCCCTTTTCTCACAAAAGTCGCCAAGCGGCATTCAAATCGGTCACATTTTGATACATTCATAAAAAGATATTATACCTTTTGTCAGTTTATAAAAAAAATAATTTAGAGTTATAAGATATTGCAATAACGACAAAGATTGAACTGTATAAATCTGTACTTTAAAAGACGATTAAAAAGCTCTTATGTAAGTTGGTCTATCAATTAATAACGGGTTATGTTTTTAATTAATACGTGTGACATTATAAAACCAATAGGCAGAGACATACTAAGAACGATAAATAGTATAATATATTTCACATTGCGATTATATACAGCAATATGTTCAAAATGTGCTACTAACATATTTTCAAGTCTACCTTCTTTCTGTTATCATCTGTTATTACAACTAATTAAAGAAATAACATTTTTCTGGTTGGCACCTTCGCAGATAACCAACAAAAAAACCCAGCAATGCCTAATTCTGTACGCAAAAGCACCACTCGTGGCTCAAATCTCACACATAATTTGTGTTCACCGGGGGGTTCTGGTGATATAGGTTAGTTGTTCATCAAAGATCTTGTCAAAACGTAATGTAGTTAGTACCTAATGTATATAAAAAGGCACTTATTGTAATGATGACTGTTAGATCTTCTAATGACAGTGATAGGCAATTTAGCAAAATGTCAAACATGTCTATCATAATGGAAATGACTAAAAGACGTATAGAAAGGCCCATGTTAGCCTTCAATTTTGCTTTTGTCTAAACCACATTTTGAACAATAACAAAAAAAGATCTCCCGCTCAAATTAGATTTTTTACAAATATATTTTTTTAATAAGAAAAAAAGTATGCACCACTGCTTTACAATTTCATACGTCATCTGCTGCATATTCCCAGGAAAAATGTCTGTACAACATCACTAAAATTGTTAGGATTAAGTAATGTTCCAAAGTTTTATCCCACCAGCCGGACCTTGGGGACAACCACGATACCTTAAAAATAATATTATTCATTCAGTTGAACAATATTCATATATTTTAATGCATATTTGTCACATCGTGTTATTAATATTCCGTTATAAAAAGTCTAAACGGCCTGTTGATAATTGTTGTAAGAGTTAATGAGTTTAACCATCAACACAAAATTATTTTGTAATCAAAGACAAATTTTGTATGTATAACAAGGTAGCTTACATCATACCCCGATTTGATGATCTGATATGCTAACATTAATGTTTTCAGATCAGACGTCCTACTTAATTAAATAGATATTATGCTGATCATATAATTTGTTTTTTATAAAACTTAACAGGCGGGGTTATACCACGCATCTAATATTCCAAATTAAATCCTTTACATAAATAGTACAACTAATTTCCAATGTTTTTCGTTTTAAATTGATAACGATTTTATTAAAATCATCTTACCCAGCCTCCAGAAATTAAATTGTTTGGATATCTCAATTATAAAATCAGCTAAACAGCATACAGATTTAATTAAAATTCCTAACTGTACATATACTGGTATATAGGTCTACAGTTAATTTTCGCTCAACGTTTTTAATTTAACTATTTTAAAGACTCAAAACGCACTACCAAAAAGATTGATCATTATCAACATCTTTCTTATAGAGATGATGTTAACAAGCTCCATTTCTTATAACATTCTGAAATCTTTTCACCTTATTTGGGTGGATATGTTTATATATCATCTTGTTTTAATTTTCTACAAACTTCAGAGTTCATTTTATTTAGGAAAGCAACTTTAAAATTTTCATTGTAGAAATAGTAAATTATTCATTAATAGTAGAGGCAGTACAAGACAACGAAATTAAACACTTGATTGATTATTTTTACTTACGGAAGTCTTGCTGACATTAGTATTATCTCAGTCTCATCAAATAAAACAATTGAAACATTTTTAATAAAAAATAAATAAAGTTTTAATTCCATTATGTGAATCACCTATCAGGAAACTAAGTAAACTTGGTAAAATAAATTATTCGAGATTTATTTAGATAATTAGTTGATAATTTAGATAATACAACAGAGAAAAAGAGCAACATTGAACATTTTGAATTTCTGAAATAATGTTTGTTTTTCTAACTCATCAACCATGCAATGTTTCAGCTTGCGTGTATAGATTTTGATTCATCACTGTAGGTACGTTCCACCTATACACATTAATGCCAAATAAAGTTGTAACATTTCTGCAACAAAAATAATAAAATCTCTACTTCCTTTATTTATATTAGCATAGCACCTCAATTTTGTTTTTTGTTAATATTTTTGCACTAAATTTCAAAATACGTAATTTATTTTAAAGTGTTTTATGCATCACACAATTTTTTTATAACAAATGCACAACATTTAAAATTTGGAGACAACTCTATCAACTTATGACTGTTTTATCTGTAATTAATTTTCAAATATTAAATCCTTTTATGAACTGGCAATCATATACTTTTTAATTGTTGTAGGTACTTCTTAATAGCAATTTAAATTTTAATGATTTTAAACTATAAATATATAAATTTCAAATGGGAGCAATTGATTATAAAATTTGGTAATTAAGTACAACAAAAAAGTATTGATTTACTTTTAACTAAATACTACTTACTCCAACTTCAATTAATTGGGCAATTGATATACATAACAAAAAATGTTGAGTATTTTTAAATTTAAAATATTGTCCAATATTTTATAATCATATAATTATTGGTGTGCTGTCAAAACTATACACAAAAAGTGAAATATAGGTACAGCCCACCAGTCATTACAGATTATAAAGAGTAAATCATTACACCAAAAGTAGTAGCATAATTAGGAACGGATAGGACGTCGTATTTTTTGAAAGACAGTGAAATAAATACCCGGATAATTTTTCCATAGCATGTGCCATATTATTGTCTGACCTGTAAGCCAAAATATTTTGGACAAGTGAGCAAAGTCTGTTGTCATTTGTATACTGTCTTTATTTATTGATAAGTAAAGGGGACAAAGCCCCCCCCCTACCCGATGATAGACTAAAATTATTAAAATAGAAATTTACCGAAAAGAATCAATTAGCACTAATTGTAGGCATTGAGAGATAAGCCACTTGTAAGCTACATGTAGTTGAAATTAATAGTCAACCTTTATATAACCTACTGATCATTTGTATTGGGATATATTTATGCGCCGGACTATTATGTTAGGACGGTATGGGGTACTCCAGGCGCAATCGTTAACGATCTAAATGTTAAATACATCTAAGCATGTTAAGATCGACGGCGTCAACTGTTTTCTTTATCCGCCCAGAAATAAGAACCGATTTGAAAATACCTAACCCAAAATTTGGAAACTCTTATTGACAGGTTGAGCTGCTGGAGTTGTAGAGGCCATGCGTAGTGTTTAAGACTAACCCTCAACATTATAATGTAGGTACAACGAATGCATCCCAGTTTCATTCACTTCTTTAGCAATTAATCTTAGGTACTAGTTAAGTTGACCCCAGCAAGAAGAATGATACCCATTGACTAGTTATTTGTTTCTCGGTGCATTTTTCACCTAATCACTGCGCATAAATTAGGACGACATGAGAATTAGTTTCCTACTTAATTCAATCAAGTATGATACTTGAATTATAATTCATTATGGTATGATCACACATATTAAGGGATTAGGCCCAACCAAATAGATGTCCATATATATCATATTTGCTACGGTAACCCAAAATTCTTAAAAAACCCTATTAATAGTGTTAGTCTGGTGACCTCATTATCTTGCGTACAAGAACATGTTTTTTTTTAATTTATAGATAGCAACTCTATACAATTTATAAAACCAGAAAATAAACTAAAAATTTAACGGATGTAGATTGAGTACTAAAAATTATTTCTCCCTAAACGAAGTTTACTAAATGATCTCCTGCCAAATTAACTGTATCTATGTACATAAATGTCCTCACCGAATGATGGTCAGTTTTTTAAATTAATTCGCCACATGGACCAACTTCTGCAATGATGTGGACTAATAAACTCTGTCTGTTTTGGTAATCGTGTTGAGCTTTTATGCAGATTAAAGTGCCCTGGAGCCCAAAAAGTGCATTATAAATTAATTTTGTTATTGGTTGCCATCCTCAGAAATACTCATTTCCTCTTAAATAAATGACTTTTTATAATACTTATTTTGTAATTTTTTTTTTCAAAAGAGATTTAAAAATGATCCAATATAGTGCTTTTCATTAGATCATTAAAATTGGTCACTGCACATGAACATTTTCATTATCTCAAAAATTATCATTTTCATCATCTTAGCTGTAGGTATCTAATACGGATTTTGCTCAAAATTATTCAAGAAAACAAATTATGTAAATAAGCTAATTGTCAAACTATACTCGCTATACCTTTCTTGACTGTAGTAGGTGTTATTGATTAACTTCTGACTAATTAGTTTCGATTTATAGTTGAAAACTGTGACAAATGTAACTTTTCATAACCGACTTACGAGAATAAAAAAACTTATTTTACCACAACTTGCAAGTGAAATTAATTTATACCAGGCATCAGGCATAGTAGTAAGGAAATGGCGGAGTCCATCTTTGATTCAGATTTGAACCAACAACCAACGGGGTGCTTAGCTATATTAGTCAAATGTATCAAAACTTTTTGAGTATCTTTTTCTGGGGGGGGGGGGTGTTTTACAGGTAGTAGTAGTAATAGTATGTATTTAAAAAAAGATTAACCGGTTAGATATATCAACTCTTCTATATATCCACTTTGTATATTTTTTCCTATTACTGCAAATATCAGAAGTCAACTACTTTACCTACTATACTGAAAGGTTCTGGGCTCTATATAACAACTGGGTGGGTATCTCTTACATAATATGGTACATTACATTAAAATCTTTAAGTCATCTGCCTTAGTTACTAACGTATACCTCTAGGTACTTTATATAATTAGCTAAATAAAGTTTACCGACACACTACAAAATAGGTAATGCATCAAGCAATATTTAGATGAAATAACAATTTCTAATGGGCAATAACCAGTTGGTTCTACTCCCGTTTTCATCTCTTGCATAGTAGAAAATTATTAAAATTTGTTTTCCAAAGTTTTGAAATATGAATGAAAAGTTACATATATCATGTGTCCGATGGACAAAAATATTTAGAATTACTTCTAATTAATGGTTGTTTCCTATTCACATATGGTAGCTCAACTATAAGTAGAGATTTTTGTACTCACTGTAACACCCACACAATTTAATGAAATAGGGTTTTTAGAATCATTAGAGTCATCGACTCTCTAAATGATACGCCACAAAAGTATTACAAAATTGAAATAAACTGTCACATAAGTAATAATCACTGTTTTTAAGATAGATTCTTGAAAGTACCGTCTACATATTTTATTATAATTACGCAATATAGGTAACTTCTTTACATATGACTGACATAAAGAATTTTTAAAAATTTTAAATATTTCTTTCCATAGGTATGCAAATATTTCCTTATATTGTTCTTTAGAGATAGTTCGCATATTTATTCAGAATTTTTTGTTGAAAAAAGTAAAACAAAAAGACGTTTTCGGTATTTCACCTTAAACAAGAAGTCAATTGGTATTTAATATTGCTCTCCGTGACTGACATTTATATTATCAGCTTGCAACCAGTTATTTCAGCATTAAATAAACCACCTATTGATTCCACACTGCAAACAAATACAATCGAAACCGGAAACAGACTGTTGTTCAAATTTTATAAAACTTGAAGTATTGAGGTTGCATACGTCATTATTGGTATAAAGAATGACACTGCCTAATGTAAAGGAATTGATTTGATATATTGTTTTTTGTTAGGTAGTAATTATTTCTGGTGTATAATATGTAGTAATTTGAAATTATAAAATGCAAAATATTACAATGTTTTATTTAATCATTATAGATATGTGAATTTACAAATTATTATTTTACCAACACTGAGAAACCGAGGGAGTAATAATCGTCAGCGCCATAATTTACCTCTTCTTTGGATTGGAGCCTACTTGATATAGGCAGACTTGTTTGTATTAAATCAAGCATTTATTATTTTAAATTTTTAAAATACTAAAATTAAAGGATTTATTTTTTTAAACTTTTTTTAATGAATTGGTAATGTTTTAAAATTCAAACAGGCCTATTTAAAAACAGAAATCAATAAATTCTGGTCCACTGACATTTCAAAATGACCTTAAAGCATGTCTAATTGAAACGGGAATAATGATATTTCTGGTACATGGTATTTCAAAAACAGAATATAAACATATAAAAAATCCAGAGAGCTCAGGTTATAATGTCTTTTATTTTAAAAATATCCTGTTTTATTTTTATTTTCTATATCCATGTTTTTTTTTATTTGATAATTGTCCATTTTTCAGACCAGCAAGAGGTACGTGAGATTTATGAAAAATGTAAAAATACGATTTACAAATGACTTGTCAAAGCATTTTGCTGATTTTTCCTGCTATTTAGGCATTCTATATAGAAAAGCAACTACCTATCATGGATTTTGATAGAAATATGTATTTTAAAAGTATTTTTTATTTTTTAAATATAGGTGCCTGCACGTCTCAATACAATTGCAAAACTTACTCGAAAAACAACCGAATCCTTAGCAGTATTTTCAGGAAGTTCAATTTCGTAGATTGTTTTGTCAAAGGTCGGTTGGTTATCATTCCCGTCGACAACATTGATGGTTATGAACAGATCAGCAATCTCAGTTGTTCTCTCAGGATTAAAAGCTCTCAGTATCAGAGAATACGTGGTCTGTTTCTCATAGTCCAAGTTATCGAGCATTTTCAACCTGGGCTGGTTGCTAAGACTCATTGTAAGGTTGAACATAGAGAGGGCATTGTTGTAGTTTTCTTTTCCTGCAAAATGAAACATGAAGACATATTCAATTTAATTGGATGGCATTTTTAAATGCATAATTTTTTTTATTGACCTATTTTGCAAATACATCATTTGCTTCTTTTCATATTTTCCGAAGTGCTTAATCAATTGTATATTATAGGAGTTACTTATGCTATAAAAAGAATCAAGAAAATTACAAAACTGAATAGTTATTTAGATATTTTGCATCAGTAGTTTATTTCAGTACATTTAAATTGACAATACTATGCTGATCTAATCTTTCATCTGATCTGATCTACATATGAGCATAAAAAAGAAAACAGTACTGTTATTAGGGTCATCATATGAACTGTATTAGGTACCTAACTATCTATAGGTCATGTAAAACATGTCATTTATTAAAATTCAGATAATTCAGACATAATTATTTCAATTCCAATAATATTTCAGAAACATGCTCTAAAGTAAGCTTCATGTACATTCATGTATATTCTTAGATTTCCATGGTAAATATTAATTATGAATCGAAAATATAACGATTTTTTCTTAGCAAACAAAATGCCTGAATTACCCAATAGTTTTGTTTTTTTATATAATTAACGAAACTATTATTTTTTAAAGGTTTTATAATTTTATAATTCCGTAAAATTTGAATGTTGTGTTAAAACATTTGAATCAATAAAACTGCAAAATTTTTAGAAAATGCGTTCATCAAAACTCTGGGCTTGAAATGTAAAATACATTTTTTATAAATGTACCTCGTTATATATGATATTATTGGTTTATTTATAAATCAAATCCGATTCCAAATTTTACTGAATAATATGGCCATTTTTTTACTTTCTATAAAATGTTATAACAAATTCACTGTGAATCGAATGCCTAAGGATTTGTTCACGAGCATCAACAGCATGGAAATTATTGTTGTTGACAAAACGACATTTTTTGCATGACTTTATAAACCTCCAAATATGATGACAACACAATATAAAAACAACCACGACAGCATGGCTGGTTTACATTTTTTTAAATATGTATTTTACTCATTTCAAGTCTATTAACTGTTAACTCGAAAGTTCAGCCTTGCCTAATAAGTCTGATCGTCAAAATGGGTCATGTTGACAAATTTTCATTAAAAGCCAAAGCTGTTTTGATCACTAATCACCTCAAACGCGTGAGACTGATTGCTTGTACCGAATTTCTTCCAAATTTGTGAAGCACGAGATACAATCTTATGAAAAGTGGATTTAATTTTCTTTTTTATAGTCAATTATCATCTTCTACTTTATCTTCAGAACTAGAGATATCTCATATCATATAATATTTACCTATTTTTATTTATTTTGGCAACTATTATAGACTAATTTTGAACCAATAGTAAAACTCAGTTGTTAGAAAGACCCAAATATCGAATTATGTATATAGCAGCAATTTAGTTTTACCTGGCAGCAATCTGTACTCGATACGACTGTTTCTGGTCAGGATATCCTTGTCAGTTGCACGAGGCAGACTGATTTTCCTCCCACGAGTAAAAGAACGCTCTGGCAATTTGAGCATCTTGTTAGCTTCACTGAACCTGGGTTTATTGTCCTCAATGTCACTAACTAACACATTGATACGAATGATTGCAAACAAACTGCCCCTCTTCCAGACATTAGCCACTAGACTAACATTGGCTATGCCTTCGGGACACCCGGTTGACAATTCCGGACAGAGTTGTTCGGTGTCCAGGACAGCAGCTGTAGTGAGCATGCTAGTCTCCATACTCAGTCTAAAGGAATCCGCTTCCTTCGATTTGCCTAGCCTATATTCCAGAGACTTAGAGTCAGGCATCAGCTCCAGTTGACGACTGGTTGAAGTGGAACCCACTGGATAACTCTTAGCAGCCAGAGTTCCAAGACTGTAGCCTGTAGGTTCGCCCTCATTGATGTCAAAGGTTGCTCGATATTGCTGCATGCTGTTCTCGACAATGTTGAAAAGACCAGTGCAGACCAGCATCGCCAGAGCCAAACACCAATGATTCCAGGACATTGTTTATTTTAACAGACCAACTCTGCAGATAATAAGATAAAATACTTATACAAGAAGATAGAAGAAAAAAAAACAAATGAATAATCAAAGTGCGAAAAATACGGAAACAAGGTATACAGGGTGAGCCAAAAGATGGGCCGAATTTTGTGTATTTCAAAGAATTTTATTTTACATACAAATAATTAATTCAACAAGATTGAACATGATTATCAAAATTTTACATACAAATAATTTTTAATGTCCTCGATGTTTCAGCTGGTCACCTGC
>JAUYWI010061689.1:0-15788 GCA_034780595.1 Parotoplana pacifica | reverse complement strand
TCCTCCACAATTTACTCAATAGTTGCCTCCTCCACAATTTACTCAATAGTTGCCTCCTCCACAATTTACTCAATAGTAGCCTCCTCTACAGATCTTCCTCATAGTTGCCTCTTCCACAGATCTGTCTCATAGTTGCCTCCTCCACAATCTACCTCATAGATGGCCCTTCTCCAAAGCTATCCTACAGTTACCTCCTCTACAGGCCTGGGGAGTGTCCAGCTATGGGGCAGGTCTGGAGAAATGCCTTCGGGGAGGGTGGATAAACCCTAACTGCTTACCGCCAAAAAACTTTTCTAACACTCACTGTATGTATTTTTTCAAAATAATTAGGTTATGAACAAACAATTTGCTTTGAGTTGATTCATTCCCTGGAACTACAACTATGTAGGTACAATTTAAAAAGAAATACAGAAAAATATTTTATGAAAAGAAATCGTATAAGTATTCTATAATATCTAGTTAGAGAAATGCAATTAATATATAGAATTGTTTCATAATAGATACCTAAGTTGTTTTTAGCATTTTTGTAAAGATTGCTATTCTTTACTGTTTTTATCTTATTTGTTCTTATAAGTGTTTGTTATTAGGTAGATATAATGTTTTTTAGTTACTTCACAATTAAATTGTTTTATATCAGAAATAGAATGTGTTAGTTACGCGAGTTTTAAGTAGGTAATCCTATAATTATCCTATAATAACAATCCTATTATACTGGTATTATAATCTATTGGTAATAATTTAGGAACTTCTTAATAGTTTTTATCCGTTTTATTATTATTGATATGTCAGTTACCTTCTTCTGTTCATAGATTATTTTATTACACCTTTCCATCAAAGTCCATTGTTTTGAAAGAAAGTTCTTAATATTAAAAAAATTTTATTGATATGTTCCTAAAAATAGCATGTACTGTATATATATTTTTTAATAACATACATGTTTTAACTTCTGTTTCAAAACGACTCAGTCAAATTCTGTATGATACTGTGACATACGAGTAAGAGACATATTATAACTGTGTTAGGTTACACCAAATATTTAGGATACAGTATGTTAAGTTGAATGTATGCAAATCAATAAATCATCTATTGAAATAATTTTGGTATACTATCGAATCAATATGCAGTTTGTTCTACACACAAATTAGAAAATATTAAAGTTGAAAGCCATGGATTAGTGTTTTTTGAAAAAAGAAGACCATGTTATTTACTAAATAAAAACAATAAAAATGGTAGAGTAAAAATCCAAATAGATAAAGAAACTCGGGAAGAAGTCAAAGAAAAAACTATCCGATGTAGGTAGATGTAAAAAAAGAAATCAAAGGAAGAATTCGGCTGGCAAGAAATGAGTTCAGCAAAAGCTGTGAAGAGTTTTTCCAGTAGTAGCTGAAATTGATGATAGTAAGCATGGATTTATAACAAGGGCAAGTATCTTTCAATCCAGATGTTATGTATCGAAACGAATTCTAAAAATCTTACTGATAGAGTAAAAACTAATGAAAACTAATGAAACAATGAGTGAATAAGATCAGATAGGTTGGCGTAAGTACTTCACAAACATACCTGAGGTTTGCCAAACATATTCTGAACGGTTCTAATAAAAATTTAACAAACAAACTTTAAAAAATTTGTTAAAGGAAAATGAGACGAAGTTGGGGAATGAATAATCAAAAAGTAGAATATTAGAAAATGTTTTGTTTTTTTGTTTTTTAATTTTTTAAAATTAAATAGGTAGGTATATAATGTTACCTTACCAACTATTATCTAAATATATTTACTATTGGAATGGTAGATAAAGTTGAAGAAATTTTCATTTTTGCTCATTTAAAACTAGAAAATATAAACAACGTAAATTGAGCCGGCACTCTAGAAGAAATAACAAAACAGTAATATTATACCGCATCTAGGTAGCTAATAGGAATTTCTGTCATAATCTCGCTTAACTTTGGTGTCATTTTTGCCCACTTGTTTTGAAGTGGGCATTCTACTGGCAATATTAGAAACAAATATTATTGCGGAAATTGACGAAACCTTTAGAAATCATATCTAGCAATGTATATGCAGTGGGGTTGGACACTTTTTAAATAAATTATTTTGGAACTTATTGTGTCGCTGGAATTTACTAGTGTCACATTATTTCCTTCCCTATACTTTATTAGTTATTCTAGACACCAAATTTAAATTTATGAACATTATGGTAAAAATGCTTTAGCAATATAAGCCCAGTAAATCCATCATGTTTTCATTGTATAAAATAATCTGATAGTTCCAACAATATTTCTCAGTGGAAACATCTTGAAAATAGCTACAAGTGTTTAAATACACACACAAGTGACAAAAGTCAAGCTACAATAATCGTATTTGCCTTGATCATTCATGAACCTCTCAGTTGAGCAGTTTCTTTGACAGAATAGACTGCATGCTGTCTATATAAAGCAGTTATTCTGCATCTAATATATTTTTAATTTCCTATTTTGCTTTCATTCGCTACCGCTTTCGAGTGATTCTGCCAGTATTATCCATCCGGAGCGAGGTATTTTACTTTCCCTAAAAATATAAGAAACAATATAAACTACAATACTTGCTCAACTAGTTTACTTTAGAATTTCTCCATAGATAAGCACCGAACAAAATATAGCAAATTTAGGTAAGAACGTTTTATAAAATCTTTATCTATTAGGTGTAGGTAAATAATTACATATTAGTAAGTAATAGGTGGTTTTTAGTAGTTCGTAAACTTTTATTTTAAAATATATAATAGATAGTTTGTATTTGAAGTGCTGGTTTTCCATTTACCATCATGCTAATACTACTTGTACTTATCAAAAACCGTTCGAACATGTATTGACTTTACAGTAGGGTACTTGAACTTGATTAAAAGAAGATTTAATTGTGGATCTGAGTTTTTGCTATTATCGGCTCATATTGCAATATTGTTATTTGTCGATGGTCATATTAACATTTGAAATTATTTTTAACTATCTATATTTCTACAAATCAATTAAATTATGTAAAATACAGGATCCTATGTGATATATATTTACAAAATAAAACGTTACATTTTTTACATATGCTAGGGATCATTTTGTATGTTGTGAATTAAACAAGTACTTTTTAAGAATCTGGTGAATATGTGATTATGATAGGCATAGCTTATTTGAGTTGTCTAGAAATGGCTTCGTTTATGCAAGTTATTGTCCGTGCAATTTACTATTGAGTTGTTTTTCTTTACGGTGTTTTGTTATTGCGTGTATCTATATATTTGTCTAGGTCGTTTTTTGATACAGTTTTCTTTGATGAAATGTTTTGGCTTTTTCTTTGTAGTGTTCTTTGATGTTAATCCTAAAAGCCACAGGGGAAAAAATCATTTTAACCCATAATCTTGGAAAATACAATACAAATGAAAATATCTATTTCAAAAACTGCAAGATTAATCAAACTTAAAATTCATTGTAACACTAACTTATGTAACTAAATTGATATTAAATTGGGTAAAAAATGAATAAAAATGGATGTGACTTTTAGGGTTAAGATGGCTTTGTTTGGAATTAGATCTTATATAATACAGATGAAGGTATAGGTTTAGAATGTGATTTGTATGTCCAGGAATGGGCCATTCATCTCCTTAATTTCAATTTTGAATTTTATATAAGGATTTTTATTGTTGAGATGGTTGTTTATGTGAATGTTAGTGTCTTGTACTGAATGGGCCCATGGTTGTATCTTCAATATATCTTTTATAAAGGGTGGGACATAAGTCTCTACGACTTTTGGATTTCATATTTTCAGTGGATGGTTTGGTCCAAAATTTGGTTTATTAGCAGAACATTTTAATATTTAAAAAAAATCAAGTAGGGTGCCGAACTTGGGACCAATGACGTCAAATAATAAAAATTTGTCCAATTGACTTCAAATTTGGTGTGTAGGTTCACTAAGGCTCAGTAGCACAAATCCTAAATATTTTCCTAGAAATATTGATCATGAACTTTTTGCACAAAAAAATTGCTAATCAATATTTTGGAGGCAAAAAAATCTATTTTGGGGGGGGATTGATAATCAACTATCTTTTCGAAAACTGTTTATGGATTTGTGTTATTGGTGCCATAGTGAACAAACTTTATTTTTTGGACCTGATAACGGCTTCGGTCCCCAGCATGCCCCTCGTATTATGAAAAAAAATTTTTCCAAGGTAACTGAGTAGAAAATTTTAGCTCAACCCATCCACCGGAAGTATGAAATCCAAAAGTCATAGGGCTTACCCTGTACGTTTGGAAATCTTGTGATGTGTTGAGCAAAGATAAGGGTGGCAAGATGTTTAACCAATGTGACAGAAAATACCAATAATGATAAAATGATAAATAGATTGTAAGATTAATAATGGCCAGAATATCACCAATAATGGTGCAGTGTCATATATCTTGATAATACGTTGTAGACTTCGCTAAAAAGTAACGTGGGGTGGGGTAAAACTACCCCGGGGACTTTAATTTGGTACTAATTTTAGGCTGTTTTTAAAGACATTTTAAAATATTTCTGACACACTGAAGCTCTGAAATTAGAAGCATTGACTTAAGCCTATTTTCAAAGTCATAAGTCATGTGACCTTTGATTTGGACCAGTTCAAAGGGCCGAAAACATCAATTTGAAGGACTAGAATGGAACAATAATAAAAGTTAATGATTTAAGTATTATTTGCCTAATTTCAATTAACTCACGACCTTGTGTTAGGTCTCCTGCATTTTACCGATATCGTTAAATTTTGGCCTCAATTCAATTTATGAAAGATATGAATACAATATTTTGTGACTATATCAACTGTCATTAATACTCGTATCTTTCAAACAAAATTCAATTTTGTAATTATTAATTTTTGTTACTGAGATATTTAATAGTATTGACTTTTCAATATTGTGTGTGTTTTAAAAAATCAATAATATTAAATATCTCAGCAAAAAAAGATAGTTACAAAATTCGTTTTGTTTAAAACATATAATTCCAAAATATAGCATTCATATTTATCTTAAACGTGGAGTAAAAATCAATAATTGTCAGCCTTATGATACATGTAGGTCAAATTAAAAAAGACCTAACATAGTGTCGTAAGTCAATTAAAAGGAGGTAACTCAAAGCCAATGGCAAATAGCTGTTGCTCCAAAGTTCAGCCTTGTCTAATGGGCTTTATAAGATCGTTGAAAATGGAACATTTTTGAGTCCTTCCCATTTAAAGCTAAAAATCAAAATTTGTTCGAACTCCAATGGTTAGTAAATGCCCTAAAATTGATCAAAATCGGTCAAGTAGTTTAGGAGATAAAGGAACTCAAAATCTAGGTTTTTCTTGTTTTGTCTCTTTTTCTCCATCTTCTTCTCATTGTTCATCACTGCTATCATAGTCTAAATAAACATTAACCAATTTTAATGAAACTTGGCACCTAGAAAGAATAATTTGCGCGGGAGTGAAAATTAGTTATCAGATTTATGTCAATATTGCATAGCAACAAATATTTTTAGAAAGTTATTCCACATTGCTGTACTTTTATAGATCTTTTACCACATGAAACTTTTCATTTAATCAACTCTCTACTTAGCAATGGTAGCTATGGATTCCAATATAGCATAGCAAGACATAATTTTTACAAAAGTATCCCATATAATCATGTTTTTGGATATTTGACCATAAGTAATATAGCATAGCAACAGGCTATTTAACATTTATGTCATGATTTTATCGTTATTTTATCACACATAAAACCTAGTTACTATATCGAACATTCATTTGATATGCTTTTCTCATAGGAACTGTTGCTAGGGATGCCAATATTGGATAGCAAAAAAATTATGTAGCTATCATTTCTAAGTATATTTGATTACATGTCAACCTTAGCTAGTATCATCAATTTTGCAAAGCAACAAAAAATAATAGGTATTCATTACTTAAAGAATGGGAATTAAAGACCAAAAAGGTCAAAAAGTGTGTTAGCTCATACATTAAAATTGAAATTATTTTCGGGTGATAGCTCTTAGGTACTAAATGAATGTTATTTTGTTTTTAGATAAGTGATAAATTAAAATATTAGAGCCAACAAAGTCAATAATAAATTCAAATTCTCTAGTGTCTATGTAACTCTAAAATAAAGGAATACACATTGGACATCTAACAGAAGTAATTTCCACCAAATAGCAATTATACAATTTTGACTTTGTTAGCTCTAATATTTTAAAATATCATTTATCTAAAAGCACAATGCCATTCATTTAGTAAGAGCTAACACCCAAAAATGATTTCACTTATTTTAGGGTTTGAGCTAACCTACTTTTGACCTCTTTGGTCTATAATAATATTTGAATCATTAAATCTTCAAAAGTTCAATTGTAATCCATTAAAAATTGATGCTTATAGCCTTTTGAGCCGGTCCAAAACAAAGGTCACGTGGATCCATAACATTTAAAATTTGTTATATGATCCTCTTATAAGTTTAAATAAATGTTCAAAATTTCAAAGCAATTGGTTTAGTAGTTTGAGAGCTATGACAAAATGGCCTCAAAAACTAGTCTAAAGTTAGTGGCACACAAAACCTTGAGTTGACAGTTCCTTGTTTTAGTAGGTCCCTGAAATATTATTTTCGTAGATGGATTGGGCTGAAATTTGGTACACAGATACCTAAGACGAAATTAGAGGAAGAAATTTTTTAAAGAAAAAATATCGATAGTGGGACTAATAGGGGCCGATAACGTCATCATGTCTAAAAATTAAAGTTTGTCCGACTTCAAAATGGTGTGTAAGTCTCAGTAGGTTCTCAGTAATACAAATCCATAATTGTTTTTGATAAAATATTGATCGATTTTGGCCTGGCTCTAAAATATATAATGTATTGATCAAATTTGAGAATGTATTAGAAATAATATACTACAAGATTGAATGCTTGTACTTTTGGTTGCTAGTTTATAAGGGCCACCATACTGATTATTTTCAAAAGTTAAGTTTATCACTATTAAATGGCTGTAAATGATTTATGATTAAACTTCATCTTTTCAGACCCGTCACGTGATCTTAGGGTGGGGGAGGGGGGGGGAGTCGAACCTCAATAAATTTTGCACCAAACAATTCCGAAAGATAATTTGGTATACTGATTCCAAATTGAATGGCAATTGGTCAAGTAATTTACAAGCAATATGCAAAAAACCATTAATGGGGTAGTTTTACCGAAGCAATAAGAGACGAGACATAGGAGACAAATGGTGTTGAGTGTAATATATATTTTTATGTGATCTTTTATGATAGCAAATTTGGACCAAATAGCCCATGGCTACATCTTTAATTTGAGTGATAGGTTTGGTTGTTCTATCCATGGCAAGGTGTAGTTTTTCAAAGTCCTGCACAGGTGGGGTTATACAGGGTGTGGAGAATGTCCTTGCCGTTTTTACAAATATTAAGTAATTAAATTCTACATTATAAACTAATTATTGATATCTACATTTGATATTTACAATTTATATAAATTGGAAATGTCTATTTAAAGTAATCACGATCAGCATCAATGCATTTCTGAATTCTCTTCCGAAAATAGTCTCCTAAAATATCTAAAGGAATGTTTTGCAATTCTTCCGAGAGCAATAATATTGGGATAAACTATGTCCGGTAGATGCTACACTTTACTACGAACATACGCCCAGAGCCACAGATAAGTTTTATTTAAAATGAGTTTATGCGAGATGAGTTTTTCAAATACTCTTCTTTAAAACTTTAAATGCATAACAACCAATTTGGTATCAGCCTATTTTGTAAATTTAGTTTTCGCACTTCATATTGTAAATTATCACTTTAATATTTACAATGAAAGTGAAAGTTTTAATAAAATGTACTTTTGGCAAAAATAACCCCAAATAGTTTATAATAGCTTAAACTATGTATGTTTCAGGATCAGTTTTAGTGGTTTATTTTTATAGAATTCATTCACTAAAATAGAAGTTTTAGATAATCTATTTTTAACATGTCAGCCAGGTCTGGTCCCAAAATCAGTGAACCTCAATTTCATATTTTGGATAAAGCTATGATATTTCTACTTGGCACACAAATATTGATATCAAATATTGAAAACTGACTACAATTATGGTAAATAGCCTATAGTAAAATAGTTTATTGTAGGAAGATACCGTTATTACCTATCCAACTAGGTATAATATATTAATTCATTTTTTACCTACATATGATGTTTCATAAATCTTTATAAAATAACAGGCATGGAACTAATATTTATTTCTAATATTTATTCACATGCGGTGATGGTAGAGTTCTATCCTAAAATAAATGATGTCTTAATTAAATAAACAAACACTGTTTGTCAATAATTTGGACGTAGGTATCAAAGAGCCATTCTAAAGAGTTAACTATTATACCTAAAAAACAATGCAGATGAAACTGAATTAAAATACTATTTTTTTATTCCAAAACAAGGATATCTCCGTTACAAAATTAGAATCGATTGCTGTTTTTTCCGCGACTCTACCAACAAAATTAATTATGCTTGCCGCGTCTGCCCTTACACCTACATATGTAATAGAGGTTCAGTTTAGTATTCCCAACAGTCTAACGTACCATTGAAATATTATAACATCTTCTAGGTCCAGTTAATTAAATTAAATTTGAGTATGTTATGCGCAGCCGATGGTAGTCGAAAAGATAATGCGCCATTTTGGAACCGTTGCCCTATATTGTGAGGCTCAGGTGGGGATTGCTACCCATGTTACTTGATGTACCTTTGAAAGGTGGGAGATAATCACCTGCACTGTCCCGGCCGATTCATATTAATTTTTGAACTGACATGAAGGAAATGATTAATAATGTTAGATATTTGTTTTATTTCAGGTTTTTAGCCACTTTTTAACTTTAAAAATACATTATACTATTTATAACTTATAGTTATTTTTAAAAGAAATTATTTTAACAACTATATACATTTTTAAAATGATGAATTTTACACAACTCTGAAATGTGATTTTGACTAGAATTTTATTAATGATATATATGTAGGGTGTATTGAAAAAAATGACCGTTTTTCAGTATTTTCAGAATAGAGCATAAATATTGATATTGTGTATTGGCAGTTATTTTGAATATTCTATGGTTGTTTATAATTTGAATAATGACATAAATTAAATTGATAAATATGTAATATGTATTGGTTTATAATTTCATTGATCTAACATTTTCGCATTTTTTACATTTTAAATTGATTATTTTCTACAAGTTGTGGAGGCAATTCATTGGTCACAACTGAATTTCTTTGAACAAAAAACTGCGTCCGACTACCTCAACCCGCCTATTCACAAGACACCAATCTTCCTGACCGATTTGTTTTTTTCCCAAATTGGAAATGGAGCGAACACACTGATTTTCCAACAACTGACTCTTCGAAAGAATATCTGAAACCGGCTCTCCATAGGGTCACTGCTGAAATCATGGAGCGTCAGTTGAAAAAGTTGAAACCTCATTGTCAGATGTCATTGACCACGAAGGTTGTTACTTGTATAACTGTAAATATAATTTCATGTACCTAGCTATCAATTATTTATCTGCAAGTGCTGTATGTATCAATAAATATTACAATTTTAGGAAAATGACCATTTTTTCAATATACCTTATACAACAACAGAACAACAGAACGCTTTGCTTTCCTATTAAATTTTCAAATGGAACAAGAAAGTTAAAATATGTCACTTCATAGGTATACTTGTAATAGTATATTTTCTTAAATTAGGAAAGAATTTATTATCATCAGAACATCATTTTCTGTGGCGAGAGTGTCTAATTTCGTTCCTATTTAAATAAAAGGAACTGATTTAAGATTACAATAAAAATAAATTCAGACATCACAATAAAAAATAAACAATAAATGTTAAAGAAATGCTTAAATCAAAATTTGATAGGAATACTTTGAATTTCTTCATTTTTATGACAAGTATTTGTCTTATTATGTTCAATGCCACATAATTAGCCATATTGATTATTGATATACAAAGAAATAAGAGAAATATTACCTGCAGATAAATTATTAGCTACAGAATGCTTTTAAGCGGTAAATTTGAAGTATAACAAAATATTTATATTTATATTTACATTAATTTTTATATACATCAAAAAAATTTGTTTTGTTAGAGAAAAAATCATCCTCAACTCTGTGCCATTAAACGTCGCATATACGGTATTCAAAACATTATAAAATATTTTAAATTGAAATTATTATAAAGTACACAATATACAAAAAATCATCTCATTATCAATTTCAATTGTAAGTTTAGCTCTGTTGTACAAATAATGTAACCACTAAAAATTGTTTCAAAGGTGGCCGAACAGTTAAGGTTTAACGTTGTCAAATCCAAAAAAGAGTATAAAATGAGTCGATAAGCACCTAAAAAACTGCTAAATATTATTGAGATGCTTTTATTAAATTTATTTGTTTTCATTAAAATATCGATAAACAATTTTGCTTTTCTTTTTTCTGCTTTTTGGATGCCATAGATAGGTGCAACTAAATTTGAAGTCATTTGAGAAAGTTCATTTTTGAACCTTATGAATTCATTAGATCTTATTGATTTTTACAACAATCTATAATTACTGTTGATGATTCTACTGAATGTATCTGTTTACAAAAATTATGTCATATCAGTCAAACTTTCAAAAGGCAGAATTCACATTTTTGTAAAATATTGGCGAGACCTACCTGCTACATCATTTCTTCTGCTTATTTTAAAATAACATTTAGTTACAGCTCTAGTAACATTTTAACATAATTAAAGAATAATTCTTTAAAAATAAAGATTGATTCAAAATATCTCAATTTAGAAAACTGTTTATCTAAGAAAAGTATATAGGTACCTGCCTATCCTTCAACCCATGATAGACATGGATTACAATTTTGGTAGTATTGTTTTATGCATCGCCATAAGCAGGCATTTTTAATAGCAAAATCATAGAAATTTTTTTTACAACTACTTTCAAAACAAAGTAGTAGTCCTAAATGTTTGCTAATTGCAGATATCTATAATTTAATATGCGGTACCTATGTGTTGTCTAATTTGTTCTTATTGTAATCGAGTTCATCAAGCGATTTTTTAAAACTTTTCTTTTGTTTAGAATTCATGATGCATAAAACAAGAAAAATGGAATTAAGGTACATTGAAAAGTTTTCATTGTTTAAAGCTGTCATGTTTGTTCAAAATAAGAAATACCTTTCATTACTACAGATTGATTTGTAGTTTAAACATCACCATTTTAATTTTTTATGAAAAACATATAAAGGAATGAAATTGAAAGCGATTAAAATAGATCAAGACTAATATTTTTAGGTATAGATTGAAATCATCTATTAAAATAAAAGTTTTATTCTGTCTAGTTTTACTTATATGTAGTTATGGATAATTTCATTTCTATTTAACTAATCTAAAATTTATCAATTTAATTTGTGTCTAATTACATAATAAACCATTCTGAATTCTTTTAGGTAAAATTATTAAAACCATATAAATAGTTTTAAAGAAAATATTATTCTAATTCCTTTGGGAAATCAATAAGTCCGCAATTGCCAAACGTTAATTCCAGCTGCTCTATTCTAATACATATTTGTAAATTATGCTGTTAAATTTTAACAGCTTTAGTAGTAAAGGGAATTTTTTTCAATATCATTTGTAGACTCCATTAAAAAAAGTTAAGCCATTTCAAAAAATTACTAATGAACAACGATAAAGATACAGCATGACCATTCTGAATACATTCTGTAATTATCTATTTTATATATCTTTGTTCACATGAATATCGAAAGATTTAATAGAAATACTAGCTCTAAAGACGGCGTTTTTAAAATGTTTATAAAAATCTGCTAAAAATTATTCATCATTGTTTGCTTTGCGAATAAAATATTCTTAAATTTTACAATATTGAACATTTTTATTTTATATTTCAGAATGGCAAAGCTATCAATTATATTTTGACACTTCAAATTAGTAGTTAGTAATCTCTCTCTATTAAATTTTCAACTTATTAAATTCTAATTCTGATATAGTTATTACATTTCCCTTATCGATAAACTGGTAAATTATTCATCATTGAGTTTACTTTGTGAATAAAATGTCTACTATTAAACATTATTATTTTATATTTCAGAATGTTACACATCGGTACTTTCACCCTATTAGTAACATTTTCAATTTTGTGTGCAGTACATGCTGTTAGTGAAGGTACGTTTTATATATGTTACTGGCATTTGGTGAAACTAAATTGTCTGCAAGAAAAATCAGTCATTTAGTGAAATAGCCTGTTCAAAATTTCAATGAGTTTGGCTTAACTGAGATGTTTCTTAAAGATTTTTTAAAATTAGGTACAGTAGTGTTAAGTTTAGTTTTTATTATTTTAGTAGACATCTAGATCTACTACAAACAAAAAACTCTACCTAGTGTATTTCACAAATTGACTGATTTTCAGGCATTACATGTTTCACTAAATGCCTGTAACATATACACTGTTAAATTTATTGTATTCTTAGTGCCACAAATTAAATTACAATTTGGTTTTCTAAAAACTATTCAAAAAGTTTCTATTCTTAGTCAGAACTTTTAAATACAAGAATTTAATATAAAAATGAACCTACTATTTGTTAGTCTTTAATATTGTTTTTTTTTAGATGGCTCATTTAACCCACATAATAAGAAGTAGCATTAAGGATAAAAAATAAGTCTTTACTAGCATATTTAGGCCTTGATTTTATAACTTATAATTTACTATACGTCATGATCTCTCTTAAGCATTAATTATATAATTATTTTACTAACTAGATATTAACTGTTTTTGTGGTGCTGTGGATAAGTTATAAAACTTTGACCGATATATACAACCAGAGTTCAGGCTCTAGGTTAAACATTGGAAACATAATTTATCAAAATAATATAGTGGTTTCGTGTTTTTTCAATAATTTGACAACAACATTTTATTTAAAATAGACATAAATACTATTTTTTGTGGATTTCAAAAGATCTACTCTGAACTTTGGTTTGGTTCTAAATTAGATACATTCGAAAAAATCAATATAGATTTTTTGCAAAGCCAATGTTCTTAAAGTATAGCATTACATAAAAATTAAATTTCAACTTTATTTCTTTGAAAATGAGGTACCTGGTCAAAAAATATTTTTAATGTAGGGCTACCTTTTACAATATATACATACAAACTGAGCTATTTTAAAGTGTCGATAGTATTTTAGATTTGTTATCTCTGTCAAATGAAATCAATTTATACCATTTAGCAGCATACGAACAAACTGCCTCAATATTTTCATAATTTCTAATTTATTATTTTTCATTATTTTAAATCTTTAATTATAGATGCAAACGAAATTGATAAACGCTATTTACGATTTGGAAAGAAAAATGAACTAAGTTCTCAGAGCAAACGTGAGTATTTACGTTTCGGTAAACGTGAATATCTTCGATTTGGCCGTTCCCCATTAAAACGTGAATATCTTCGATTTGGCCGTTCCCCTGTAAAACGTGAATATCTTCGATTTGGCCGTTCATCCAATGGAGATAAACGAGAGTATTTGAGATTTGGACGTTCACCATCTGAAAAACGGGAATATTTAAGGTTTGGGAAAAAAAGCAGCTTTTATGGAAATAGTCCACAAACTTCAGTTGGTGAGGAATTTATTCGGTTAGGACATTTTCTAGATGCGCAAGAGCAAAATGCTCATGAAAATAAAAAACGAGCTTATCTCCGATTTGGTCGTTGATTTCAGCCTCTTTCCACTTTTAAAACCTAATTGATGTAAATGACACTTTTAAATTATGATCACATGTACAGACATTTCCTATGCTTATATACCTACGTGTATTATAGAAGTATTTCTTTTAATTTGGTTTGTAAGATACATACCTATGTGTTTATGAACTATCAAAATAAATTTTAATTTGAAGCTAGCTTGCTTTTATTTACAATTAGGGTATGTTCCCAGGGGCATCTAAACTAAATATTTTATATGTTCCACCAAAAATGTTCCCAAAGAATAGTATAATATAAATGTGTTTAAAAAGTAATTTCTGACTATTTATAGTACATACATACATAGTTGTTGCTAGAAATAGACAAATGTCAATGGGGATGATATTATGATCAGATGAATTAACATAAAGTTTCTCAAAATTTCTCGAAAACGACTCAAACTACATATTTGAATATTTTGGAAGCTATTCACTAAATTCTCTTTCAAATTTTTTTGTATAAATATATTTAAGGTCATGTGACGGCCCTCAGAAATAAAACGAGGTTGGCAAAAATGTAAGTTTTGAAAAAAATCAATCCTGAAGCCACATTATAATAAAATTGAGTAATATTTGTTAGATATACTATAAACACTCCATTCTCTAAATATTTATTCCGGGTTTCTGACCTACTGACCTGCTAGCTCGGCCCCCTTATCGAGTAAAACAAAATTTGATACATCTTTCCAAGGTACCTGTGTACCAAATTTCAGTCCAATTTATTTATAAGAACTATGAAATCCTAGGGCCACCCACCCCACACACACTGATCTACCAATTGTATACATACGTGTATTGCAAATCATCATATGAGGAGAAACCTATGTATGTATATGAAACTAAAAAGTAGAATTAACATTCTCTTTTTAAAATGTCAACGGTTTTAATATCTGTTTTTTATAATTTTTTCTTTATTTTGATGTTGATTCAGTTTTGTTCTGATTTTAAAGTTTGCTTGTAATATTTTTTTCATAATGGCGCACTCTCGACATAAAAATTTATATCATAATGAATATGGATAAGGATAACCGCCTCTATATTCCCAGTCAATCATTTTCGGTCCTGGTGCTGTGGATGACAAATTAGCCGGCACTACTTTAGACCATTTGGAAGGATATTTACGAACTGAAGGAATATGAATTGTACTTTCATCTATCGGCTAAAAAATATAAACACACGACTATTAATAATATACCATAGAAATAGACTTCGGGAAAGCGAAGCAGTCTATTTCTATGTAATATACGTATTGTATTGAAGAATGATGAAAGCACAAAGTATGAATCAGTTTATCTGTTTGATATAATAAAAGTAAGTGTCACAGTTAAGCTAAAATACGCAAAAGTTACCTGCTTTTATATAACAAAAAGAGTAAATTCTGTATCCAAATATTAATGACGCTGATTACGATTACACCTAGCCAATACTATAAATATGACATTATTTCACATTTTTCCAAACAAGGACGAAATTTTGTCGAGCTTGATTTCAAGTTTTGAAAATATTTATTTAATCAAGTAGATGATGAGACCCAAAAAGGTCGAAACCGGTCTCGTAAGTGGCTTTGCTGGTGAATAAAAAAAATTATTTATTTATTTAAATTTTTTTTAAATATCTGCCATAAAAATTATCCATTCTCTTAAATCAGAAACAATGTGCTGGCATGCTTAAGCTATGTACCTACATTAATAATAATAATAATAATAGTTTATTTGTATAAATAAAAAAAATATACAGGAAAGACCAGAGGCCGCCGTCCAGGCGGATCAAGCTGGTAACCTATGAAATTAGACAATACAATTACAATTACAAGAATAAGATTTAAACTGGAGTAAATAATAGAACTATATGATAGTACTGTTATGGAGAATAAAATGCAATAGATAAAATAATAATAACAATTAAGAGCGCGAGAAGAGAAAAACCAAATCTTTATTGAATTAATCTAGATGAGTGGTAAAAGTTAAGTAATAAATGATAACTAGTAG